>VDFB02252803.1:0-40371 GCA_007258455.2 Sequoia sempervirens | reverse complement strand
ATGTCCTCCATCCTCCATTGCCTCCAACCCCCAATTGGAGACTATTATACTCGATTTGACAAGTGAGCCTTTGTAAGCATTGTCAAATGTATCTTTGATGGTATCAAATATGCAAGCATCATTTGAAGTAGATATGATTTGTGGCCATATGCAAAACTATTGGTTTCGACCGCTAATACACCCTTATAAATATTTCCTTTGAAATATAAATTCAATCTTTAAGATGTAATCAAATCTAAACTCTTACTTCCCTTATATCTCCAAAAAAAAAAAATCCCACACCTTTTGACAACAATGAGCCAATAAATTATATTTTGCACTTTATGCTTTTTTTGTACAAAACTCTATCATAGACAAATTTTATCACCTCTTTAGTGAGAATACTTGTATGCGATAAAATTTGACATCAATCAATATATGAAAAATATTAAAACCTTCAACATATTCACTACCTACAGCTGATTTGATTCCTAGCACTTCAAAGATGAACTATCACATGGCTTAGATTGGTAGCAACAATCTTATATGCAGCGGACTTCTCACATCCAATGGAAGACTTTACAGCAGATGAAATCCCATGCTACCATTCAATGTCAACAATCTCCACTAAAATATGGCCTATAAGTTTTTCAAGTCTACCAGGCATTAACATTCAACATATGGCCTGCACAATATATTTGCTCACATGTTCAAATAGCTCTACACAACATTCATATTTCCAAACAAATATTCTTCTCCTCCAGTCACCACCTCATGCCCCTGTAATGCCTTACAGTGGTCACAGACAAGCTCGTGCCCCCTTCAAATCTTGTTTTAATGTAAATATGAAATGCCTTTTGCTTACATGTGGACACAAATTCTATTGAACTAAGTAAATCTACCAATGTGAATGGTGCAAACTCTAAACAGATTTCCTTACGCCTTCTCTTTCCTTTCTATTCAACAGACTTCCAAAACAGCAAATCTCACTGTTGGCATTACAATTCACACCTCTGGAATGCGTATTGGCAACGGACAGCTATGCACAGTATTAACTACTCTTCAAATTAGGAGGGGAAGCTCCCTCTTTTGCTGATATGCATAAAAAGTAAAGTATTCTAAATTCCTATCTTTTTGACTCAGCTGATAGAGGCACAAGGTTATAAAACCAATAACATTGCAGCTAAGGTTTTCTCTGGTTTCCATAGATCTTAACTACAATTGGGCTAACGCTAAAACTATCCTATCTCCTCTTGAAAAACAAAGTAAGAGGAATTAGGAGCAAGTGGGACTAGTTGACGATAAACTCTATCTCAGAATTCCCAAGGAGGTGGAACACCTATTCAAGGTGTAGGCTAAAATGAAGGTTATTGGAAACAACATCAAACAGGCAGCTAGTTCTCAGGATTCCCAAGGAGGTGGAACACCTATCCGAGGTGTAGGTTGAAAGTAGATTACTGGAAACAAACATTAAACGACAATCTTTATTTCTAAATTCCCAATGAGGTAGAATACCTATCCAAGGTGTAGATATGAAAGAAAGACTATTAAAAACAACATCAAACAATAATCTTTATTTCTAAATTCCCAAGGAGCTAGGATACCTATCCAAGGTGTAGATATGAAAGAAAGATTATTAAAACAAATAAATCTGGGACAGCAAATTGCATTATGAGACACACACACAATAGACAATCAAACCAGCTTTATATTAAACAAAGTGAACCAATACAAAATAGCAATATTGCACGGCAAGGTGGGCACAGTAATTTATTATCATAGCAAAAGTTAAAATACAAATGAGCAAGGGTGCTCTTATTTATAGAACCTCAAAGGAGTAGGGAACCCTAAAATCTCCTTGAGTTAACATCAATCTTGCAAGCATGCAAAATTTATTCTTAAGTCTAAATGTATGCAACTTAATAGTTAACTGGAAAAACTACCTTAGTTAACTGATTCTAAACTAAACTAATTGAACCTTGCAACATGCAAGTCCTTATTGATATGAGAGTCAACTGATAACCAACATTAGTTAACTAAAACTGAAAACTCCATATGTTCATAGGTATCTCCAAAATAGACATGCAATGATATGTGGGACAGCGAGTTAACTTGGAAAGAAGCATCAAGTTAACTGTTGTGTCTAATGTTTATCTTAAAAAGGTGGGATGTTTTGATCTTGTAGTTCACTGGTCGCGATCTCGAGCAATTAACCCCTCCACGAGGTTGTTGACTGTGTCACCATCTGGAGAACTGATACTCCTCTGAAGTACTCAGTGTCTTCGCAGCATCTCCTCACCATATGTGATCTGACCCTACAGTTCTCTTCCACTCTTGGCCACCTCATCAAATTGTGCTGACATGGCTCCCAATTGACTCAACTTGTTGCTACCTAAATCACTGCTGAAAATACTACAGATGAGAGTTTGAAATTCCGACTGCACGTCGACGAGCTCGATGTATTCACCATCCTCACGCTGATACTGGCAAGGGACTTGTGATATGAAAGTTCTTACGAACCTAACAACACTTGCCACCTTTTCTCTACTCTTGGTCAATTCTGCAGAAATTGTTTCATGTATTTTTACCCTAAAGATTAATTGTTCTCTCCAAGTAAAAACCGCTTCCTTATCCTCTTTTGTAGTGACTGAATCATATGTCGTCCTCAGGGGAGAGATCATGATCTCATTTTGTGGTTTGTCTACTACTAAGTCTTGCTCTGAATCTTGAATCTATAGGCGAAGTTTGTGGGCATTGTACCTAAACTGGTACAACTCTAAAAGTATGAAACGGCCCCTTATAACGAACTCTTCTTCCCAGTCTTTCAAGCGCTTCCCATATACAACCAGCTGACTTAGTTGATTTTGCTCTGATAGTAAATCTAACATCTGCAGGAGCAAGGTGGCGACGTTTTCAGTGTTGTGCATAAGGTTGGAGATATACTGGCGAAGCTGAGCTGCTAGTTTTCAGCCTTGAGGGTTGTTTTATCTTCACCATCCTTTATTACTCTCTCCTTTATGCTTTCCGTTGCAACTTCGAGGAGATCCACATCTACTTGATGTGTGCTTTTGCCAAGGTTGACCTTTATCAAGGTGAAGTCATCAACTTCTACCTCATCCAAGTTTTTATCCACTGGTGGTGCAATGATCTCAATTACAATCTCTTTATCAACATTCCTTTCTACATGAACTTGCTTCTTGCACTTTTTATCTGGCGTGTCTTGATAGACATGATCAAAATTCGCAAAGTCCAGTTGACAAGATGGCTGCCTCCTCTTCCTACCCAGGAGATTCTCAAGCCAAGACAAATCTCGACTAATTTCGCTGGAAGGATCGGTGCTAGTCCTAGGAACTCCTAATGAGTGAGAATGCATTGAAGCATTGCTACGTGGTGGCGAGTCTGGCTCCAAGTTGATGGGAAACGGAGACTGTTGTGGTGTTGGTGACGGAATGGGAGGTTCTACCTCTATTTCTGGCATACTCTTAGCTGTATCTGTGGCTATCTCCATATGATGCTCTTGCTAGTCCCAAACAGCAACTAGTGCTTTTCCCTTTGTACTTCTTGACATCCTGCTTCCTTTAGGAGGATTACTCCATGTCATATGTCTGGGTTTTGATTTTGACGTGGAAGTTAGTGAAGTAACCATCGGTGGCGGCTTTGTGTTTGGCATGGCTTCCTTCCACGTCCTCTTGCTATCCAAGTAAAGTATGCTATTTCTGACAACTCTGCTTGTTCTTTCCTTAACAGATGTGCTTTCCTTGGCATACCAATCAATGGTTGGAAGCAGTTGCGTGTCAACTTGATCTCTAAAGAATTGAGGAAGTGTGACATCCCCATCATCATCTGATAACCCTTCCACATCCTCTGGCATGAAATCAGCAATCTGCAAAAGGGTGAACCTGTTGTAGCTGCGTATTCACACCTCGAATTCATCCTCACAGTTGGACCAATAGTCTTCCATAGAAGGTTTGTGTGAAGAATGACCGCAAAGGCATGCTTAAAAAGTGACCCCAAGGATCATATGAGCGTCTTTCAACGAGATACTTAAGGTTAAGCCTCGTCATCTCATGGCTCATAGCCTTGGCGTCAGCTGCTAACCTACACCTGTAAATTCCCATCTATAATGGAAAAGTGACAACTGTCTTGCATTTGTTGCACAGATAGGAGTGAACTTTGTGCAACTGCAGTAGAAATTCCATGAAAACCACCTTATTCAATGGATAACGAGGTAACATGGTTGGATGACCTGAGTATCCATACACGTGGATGTAGGTAAAAGTAGGGAACTAGATGAACCAATCTACCCACTCTACCATCGTCAATTTGGCTTCTGCTGAAATACGGACATGTAACTCACGATCAAGATTCCTCACAGTGTACATTAAGAATGATTCCTGTACTCGCTTGAAGTGTCGCTCGGACTGTGTGAACTCAAGTTGCAAGTAATACCGATGAACCTTTTGTACACTTATACCCCACAGTATTCAATCCTCTAAACTGGCCTTGGAAGGCTATCAGATACACAAGGAATGAACACGTGGAATTCGTGAGCAACCAAGAAACTGGTCATCTGTTTGTGGAGAACGTCGCTGATCAAAGAAGCCCAATCATAATGTTCTTTACAATTGACAAGTTGAGCGATGATGTAATACATCCAAGGTTGAAACTTGTTGGCATCTGCTTGACCAGAGACACGGTTGAGAAGGGTGATCATAACCACGTATTCATCTCTGAACTCTCCACAACCCACATTCTTTGGCAAATTACTCTTTTCCTGTTTGAGCCATCTCTCGACATTTTCTCGACATATGAGGTGAGAACATAGAAGTTATAAACTGCCTTTGTCAATCCTCAAGAAAATCACCTCCTTCAATCCTCAATCTTAAGAAATTCCTGGCAAGAACGTGCTGGAAAAATGAAGCATGAAATATTATTCCTCTATGCAACCTAAACGAAGAACCTCAGAAGAACACTGAAAATGGCCTCCATTTGATCCTTCAAAAGAATTGGAGAGAAAATAGCTTATTTTAGCTTCAACCTGCAAGAAATAATGAAGTTGTGATGCTTATGCTTGAATAAATAAGTATTTTGGAGGTGTTAATGTTAGTTAGGCAGGTGCGCCAACCCTAATTGAGTTAATCCTCGTGCATGCATCGCAAACTGAGCTTCTCCATTAATTTTGGACGCCATATGCAAGAGGTAGCATGCAAAAATCACAACCAAAGTTTAAATGGTCAAACTTTGACTTTTGGCGCCCAAGCTTGAGAGAGTTAGAAAATTTTTAAAGATTTTCAACTTCTACTGTGACAAACTGCCTCTGTTTGACCTTGAATTCTAGATGCCCGGTTGATCCTGAAGCTAAGCTAACAGATTCATCACAAAGTTGGATCAAGTCTGAAGAGATGTTACTGGGAGCTGTGAGTGCTCAAAATTGAATTTGGTGCTCTAAATTCTAGGGCGCCTTTTCCCAAAACAGTGCTTTTTTCACCAGACTTAGCCATTTTTTGGATGTTTTTTCATCTCGTCAATTTGACCCTCTATGCTTCAATCTGCAACTATCAATGACTAACAACTCCTGTGAACATGCTAAGACATGGAATCGAAAACCAGTTCAATTCCGAAAAGAATGATTGGTATCGAAACGTCTGAAAGTTGTTTTAAGAAGCTCAAATTCAAGGGTGCCCTTGGCCTGTAGGGGCGCAATTGACCTTCTGAGATACATTTTGCAATTTGTAACTTTCAAAGAAACACTCCAGTTTGTCCCTCGTTGTCGAGAGTTAGATTGCTCTGATGTTCGTGCTGATGATCTCATCGCAGAGATTGAACAACTCTGAAGAGATGATCCTAGGAGTTGCAAAGTCAAAAGGCTACATCTGAGGCCCCAAAAAGCTGGGCGCCTTTCGCAAGGAAGATGCATTTTCTTTGATAGACAAATTTTCATGTTTTTCAACTTGCCTTCATCTCCAGCATTTTACGCTTGATCTTCATTTATGGGCGTTTGACAAGTCCCGAGCGCTGACGGCTAGATTCAATGCGAAGCTAGAAGGATTCTAAGCAGATCTCTTGAAGAAGACAACTGTCGAAAACCTCATTTGATTGACCAAAAGGCTAGGCGCCCCTGGCCTGCAGAGGTACATTTGACATTTTAACTTTCACTTTATCCTTCGTTTTACGTGCTCACTGGATCAACAACTACGGTCGCCTACTATACCTTTTGGACTGGCAAACGGATACATCGTGAAGCTACGCTGAAGCCAGGAAGATCATCCGTAGATGGTTACTGCAAAAACTGCCATTTGATACACTTTATTCTTGGGCGCCCCTAGGCTATAGGGGCGCAATTTTTGTAATTTGACTGTCGTCTTCGATGTTTGTGCCTTTTGCATCTTCTGCTTCTGACGCCATTTGTTGGTGTTTGACAAATCTGATGGATTCGCTTGATGATTTTGGAATGATTTCACCTCTTTTGCGCGTCGCGAACACCATGTTCCTATGCTGAGTTAACTACGTTGAAGCATTACTGCTACTGACGCGATTACATGACTGCATTTAACCATTTTTACGTATACGAATACTGCAAAGTTGACATGGGCGTTGATTACACAAGCATCTCCCCTATAACAAGGCGTAGTGTTTCCAAACTTAGAATATTTTTTACATTTTTCACCATTTGAAAATCCCCTTCGTCGCAAAGCATCTTTTTCAACATCTTTCGCCACAAAATCTTTTGTGATGAGTTTGAGGCTTAGATTTCGACACCTTGTACTGGCCAACTGCCATTGATGACCTCAGAGGTCCTAACTTTTCTCCTAAAAAGTGAAATAGACCAACCAGAGCTAAATTGACTTTTTCTTGATTCTGACTTCACCAATGTGATCGTGAAGTGAAATAAGCCAATCGAAATTATTTTCAGTCAATTCTGGCAAGATCCTATTTTTAAGGTTTTTCCTAAAAATAGGGACCCGGAAACCCCTAATTTTCAAAATTTTCAAAATTTTCCAGTATCTTATAGACATTAAACCCACAAAAAGCCCATGCTTGATTTGACCTAAAACTAACTTTTGCCGACAATTTTACAAGATTTAGACCATTATAATCAAAATGCCTTAATGAAGCAAAAATTTAATTTTGGGTGCAACACTCACACAAATTTCATTATCACACCTAATAAAATAGTTTGAACAAAGCCTTTTCCACAATACATACAAATCCACAACAATAACAAATTTTCTTGTATATTCTTTTCATTGCACTGCCACTGTTGTCTCCTCTTCAAACGTTCCACACAGCCGCAAAAATTGTCATATAGTAGATTGTTAAACATCTCATTCTCCAGCATCTTCCTTCATATTGTCATAGGCACAAAGATAATGAATGCTCTAATACCATATTAAAATGGTGAGCAATTAATGAGCAGAATGCATATAACTATTTCACCATTGTTGCACAGTAATAACACGTGTAATAATATATTGATTTCAGATTGATTTTACATTGTTGTGCATTGGCTATTATAGCCTTACAATTCCCATACCAAACTAACTTACGGGAATAACTTCCCAAAAACCAACTTTTGTTTTATTTATATAAACTAAACTACAAACTAATGATGTAATACTAACTCCAACAGTCTAATTATCTTTCGCTTATTCTTATTCATCCCAATAAATATGAGCCAACATTAACATAGAAAATACGAGCCCTAATCATTCACGTAGTGGCAAAATGTGGATATTGTGGATTACCTACAAAAGTCTTTTTATAAAAGAGTTGATCTGCAAGTTAGTTGCTGGTGATGCTACTTGTAGTCGGCTTCTTAAAGCATCATCTCCTTCTCTTTCAAAGAAGAATAATTTTCAAGAAATTCTAGATACCATGGCGAGTTACTCTCATCTATTTGGCATACAACAAGTATCCCTTGCAGAAATATTATTGACAAGAACTTGATATTTACCATCTAGGATGGAGCTCAAGGGATTTGCTGATAGAAAAAGAGCACTATGCTCACTTTTGCAAGGCACCTTTGTGGTTAACCAGTTGCCTCCCTAGAGCAAGCCCTTGTGTGCTCTTACAATCTGTCTAAAATAGCTACTTCAAAAAGGCTACTTCAAATTATCCATTTAGTGGTTTTCTATGCTGTTTTCAACAAAAAATTCTTCAGAGTGACACACTTCTGATGGCGTGTTGTTCATAGCTCTACATTTGCTTGTGTTAGGACTTGATATTTTCTCTTCAACTAGAATACAAACACATCAAATGGCAAATAATGACGTCACTCCACAGAAATCAAATCGAAAATGTTGAAAGGTTGTGCTCAATTCCTAGAATTTTTGCCAATCATTGCTTGCCACACACCAACCTTCATCTTCTTGACAGATTTTTTATTGGCTGCAATTGTTTGGCCTCATGCAGCAATTGATGGGTAGAGAACCTTTATTTTCTTTGTAATTTTCTTGGTGGACTTGAATTGTTATTGTTGTATACATCTATAGGTGAAATTTATAAAACCTTCCCTACTGTTACTTAATGCTTACTTGTTTTCTTCATCATCTAGAAGATGAATTTTCTTTGGAGGGGGTGATGTAGTCAACATACAATTATGTTTAGCTAATATGATTATATTTGACTATGTGTTAATCGTTTATCGGCTTTCAGGAAGTTATAGAAGTCAACTGGTAGATGGTTGTGTTTCAATTGACAACCATTGAGTCATTTAAATAGCAATTTGATCCTTGTCTGACCATCTTTGGTCCACTTCTGTAATACTTCATGAGCGAGTATATATATATGTGTTGTTATTTATGTTATTAATTCAAGCATTGATTTTATCAGATAGAGTAAACAATTATCATATACAGAAGCGGCTATTATTAGTGTTCTATTTCTGAGCAGTGGATGAGAGTCTAATTTCAGGCCTTTAATATTTTATCAGTTGTTTTAGAATGAGTTTGCTTTGAAGTTGTTTTTTTTCTTTTTTTTATTTGCAGCTTGAGCATAGATTTTCTTTAAAGCAATTCTTTTTGGAATACTTAATTATTATTCTCAAATCTCTAAAAATTGTTTATTGTAACCTATAAATAAATGCTTTGAACCATAGTTGGAAAACTCGCCAATTGCAAGTACTTGGCAAGCCCGGAAAACTCGGTTCGGCAAAAAACTTGGCGACTTAAAAAATTGCTTAAATTTCATTAAAAACGCTTTTTTTTTTTGCAAATTTCAATGATAAAATGCATCCAATGAGTCAATAAATGAGTACATAAAAGAAACAAGCTGAGTCTAGTTGTATTTGATTGATTTGAAAGCAAATTGGGTACAAAATGGCATCCTCATGTGGAATGTGCTGATGTTGATATTCTGAAACAAAATCAAAATAGCAAATTGTTTTTTTTTTAAATGAAAGTATATACTACATTAATATATTTTACAAATTTACATCTTCCTCTTTCCCATGTCTAGTGAAAACTAGGGGAGAGGTAGAACTAGACGATATTATAGATGAAGACTTGTAGGCAAACTTAGAAACTTGGACTTGGAGAGTACCTAGAAAATCAAATGAATTCAATGGGAGTTTGAGGGCAATGCCCCCAATGGGATCGAGGGGCAGCGCCCCTTGTGGGGGTTTGAGGGCAATGCCCCTAGCGGGGTCGAGGGGCAGCGTCCCTTGTGGGGGTTTGGGAGCAACTCCCCCAACGAGATTGAGGGGCAGCACCCCCCGTGGGGGTCTGGGGGCAATGCCCCCAACGGGGTCAAGGGGCAGCGTCCCTCGTGGGGTTCAGAGGCAACGCCCCCAGCAGGGTCGAGGGGTTCGGGGGCAGCTCCCAAATTAAGACCTTCAAAACCGCAAAAAAAGAATCAAAATTGCCTTTATTCCTGCTGCAGGTTTCTTTCTGCTAAGAGGCCAAATTTTAAAAAAAAACTGTCCAAGTTTTTCTGAAAACCTCGGCAAGTTTTTATAGGCGAATACTTGAACCAAAAAGTCGTTTTGAAAAAAAACTCGTGAGTTTTTGGCGAGTTTTCCAACTATGCTTTGAACACATAAACTTTCAATGATAGTTGAAGTAAAGCTTATGCTGTAGAGACTGCCATTCACATTTTTATCTAAGTTATTGTCTTCTTGTGTAAGGTTCTTGTCAGTGGAATACAGTTAAGAATTAAGCTTTGTATTAGCACTTATCTTTTATCCTGGCAAGTAACTTTGTGTTTTTTTAAGTGGCTTACTTTCCTTAAATCTTACAATGTCATTTCAATTAGTAGATTAGTTTTGGTTTAGTCCTCTCTTGTTAATGTGGATCTACTGATCTCTCCTTTTAACCAACTGGCAAGCATTTGTCTTTCAGTTCACTTTGTTTAGTTGCAAATCATATATATAAAAAACCTTGTTTGTGAGATAAGTTCCTTTCAGGTCTCGTACCTCCAAGATCATGCAAACCCCATTGATAATATTGTAAAGTGTGCACAACTGTAAACTTGTTCGTAGCTTTAGGTTTTAGGAGTAGTGTTTAGATCGAAGAAAGCTTCCACTATTAATTTGAAGAGAGGTTTTCCTCGTGTGCTATTCAATTGTGTTGTATCAACTGTATGCCAAAGACACTAGCAGCTGTCCCTAATCATCCAAGAATTCCCTAGAATAGATACATGCGAAAGGAGATTGACAATTGAGAAAAATGAATTTGGCTTATAACCAACTCCAAAACCCTTAGTTGTCAAGCACTTCTAAAAGTCATGATCGACTGTCTCCTCTTTCCCATACATGGAGAAAGCACCTGCAATGTCTGCCTTAACAATTTTTTGACAGTTAAACTTTGATGAATTACTCATCATCCAAGCACATTGAATTTGAAGGAAGTTCTTTCTGCCCTTGCAGACACATTTTGAGTTGGGTAAATATGATTTGATGCAATCATTGTTTTCTTGTCAATATATATGTTTTTACCATATTTTGGTTGCTGATCCAGATCTGTCTAGAAAGTGGTAAGTTTTGATTTCAATTCTCTATGCTGTTTGGAACACTTGGACTCCATGTATGTTCACACGTGCATAATATTTTTCACTCTAGTGAAACATTAAAAATCTTGATAAAAATTGAATACACATGTAAATGCATGTAGCAAATTTCTATTAACACTATACATGCAATAAAACCAAGGCATATCTTTATTCTTTTTAAAAATGAATCTCATACTACTCCAAAAAACATTTGATTTACATTAGGTGAGCATTATTGATCACAGGGAAACCTCTCCCTACATGAGCAAGGAAAAAAAGCACCTAGGCCTGCAATCCAGTGGACAAACAATTCTCATCCCCCCAAAACCACTTAAGCTTAGTTTGCACCCAACAAAAATCTCATCTAAAAAGTTGAATCTTCCTAAAAACAATATTGCATCTTGTCCTCCAAAAAACTTAATCTTTTGATTTTCTCTTAGCTTTAATGGTTAATCCATTTTTATTGCCTTGAAAATATCTTTTATCTTATTATTCATTTTTTTAACTTTTCCCTTTTCACGACATTTTCATACAACAGTCTTTCTTTCCTTCATTGCTCTTGACTTTTGTTTCATTCCAGAGGATAACATTTGTGTTTCTTCGTAATTCCTTCTATTTATTGTATAAGGTATGAAAACTTACTGTCCTTTTTAAAAGAACAAGATAATAGCATCTACAACTGCAACAAACTATAAATCTTAAATATATTCACTAGAAAAATAATTCATTTACCTATTGCTGTTTTTTCATATCTATTTCTGGGAGCTGCAATGAAATTAAAGTTTGCATTTAAATAAAACTCAATAAGCAAAAAGCATAAGCCTCCTCCAAAATATAAATTCCTAAGCCTTGCAAGCTTCATGCAATAGAAAGAACCTTTAAACCAACATTAATTCAGCCATTGTTATTTCAAGTGGTACTTTTCAATATCATATATTTATGAAACATGAAACATACCAGTGTCACCACTTATTCCTTGAATTGATCAATTTTTGAATTTTTTACATTTATCATTTTTTTTATTTTTCAAATGATCTTTAAGGGTAACTTTCATTTCCATTTGAAAGAGTGCTTTTTCAATTCCACACTGAAGCTATCGACGTGAATCAAAGGACTTTCTCAGTTAACACAGGAATGGTGAAGTTAAAAAACAAAGGAACCGGGATTTGCTTACGATACTGAAGTAATGATTGAACTGCTTGCAACATTGAAGGACAGACTTCCTTAACTGGCAAAACTTCCTGCAAAAGGTTTGGTAGAAAATAAAAAATCAAATTGTTAAATAATACAAAATGCTTCCATAATACAGAACAATATATAAGTTATATAAGAGAATAAAACTAAAAGCAAATGAGCATACTTGAACACTTCTTGCATCACTTTGGAAACCTGAAATAAGCATTCGCTGCAATGTTTTCAAACATAGGAGCCATCTCTCACATGTCAATTGTAGAGCTTGCTGACGTTCAAATGGAAAAACAGTTCCAACAGGAGATTGAACAAAAACAGAAAACTCATGGAGAATAGTTTGCATATCACTGCGCCAATGATGCCACGTATAATCAAAAAGCTGGGAAGTGATCTACAGACCAAAGTTGAAAACCAATGAGAACAACAACCACAGCATAAAACACATAACTTTGATTCAAACTTGCTTAAAACTAATTCTCATAATAAGATAACTACGTAATTAAAACATAACTAAAAAAAAGCAAAATAGAAAAGATAAGTTATATCATGCATGGCTTAAAAAGGCACAATACTTAACCTCAAACTGTTTTATGTATCAAAATAAAAGTTTAATTACTAGTTAATTTCTATGCAAGAACTATCCTACTCTAGATTGTATTGTCAGAGTATCATACTAGCAAAATAAGCATTCTAGATTTTGAATTTGGACTTATAACAATAGCAGGGGATATGTTGTCATATAACAATAGTTTGCATATCACTTTGGATGACATGGTGCATAAGCTCTGACAACTAAGTAAAAACTTGTAATTAGTGAATTCACGGGTGCCTTCCACAAACCCAAAACTTTGATTCAAACTTGCTTAAAACTAATTCTCATAATAAGATAACTACCTAATTAAAACATAACTAAAATAAAAGAAAAACAGAAAAGATAAGTTATATCATGCATGGCTTAAAAAAGGCACAATACTTAACCTCAAACTGTTTTATGTATCAAAATAAAAGTTTAATTACTAGTTAATTAAACTTTTGCATATCACTTTGGATGACACGGTGCATAAGCTCTGACAGCTAAGTAAAAACTTGTAATTAGTGAATTCACAGGTGCCTTCCCCAAACCCAAAACTCACATTGGTTCCAGGAGAACTACCACTGAGATCGGTTGGCATTTTCATTATGCCAAAGGGCTACTTCTTAGCCAAGATTTTCAGGGAGCAACTGGTTCATGAAAAATCTGGTCTCTTCATGAACCCTTGGTTACTGGCCTTCTACCCGGCTGAAGATATTTCAAGCACAATTGCTGTTTGGATTGGGCTTCCTCTTCCTCCAACAGAAAGCTGATTAGAGTCTCTCCTCAAGGAAATAGGCAATGTCATAGGGGACTATATCATAGCCTAAAAGTTCACCAAGCACCCTAGAGTCCTTATCTATTGGCCTATTCAACTAGACATTTCAACTACCACCAAATTGATGAGAAAAGCCCAATTCAATTTCGGAAGTATGTGACTCGCCCACCAAAACTTCAAACAAAAATGTGGAAAAATGGTGGCATAAATCTGTTCCATTTCACACCATGAAATGTACGAATTTCAGAACAATTTAAGCCAGCAGACTAACAATGAAAGCATGTTATCAGCAAGTTGGCAAGATCTTCTTTCAAACAAAATATACCAAGGAGAAGTTAAAGGGAAAAACAGATCAAAGAGGATGGGTTCAACAAATGAAATTACTGAGCAATAAAAAATATCAATACAAGACTAGGAAGTCCTGCAACAAAGGGAAGAATGCTATTCGAGGCAAAGATACAGAAAATATGGGTCAGACAAGGAAATATGAACAGGAAATTCTTTCATAAGACTGTAGTAATATAAAACACATCAACTCAGTCAAGCAAATAAGAATAGACACCAACACTCTTCTACAAACCAATCCAGAGATCATGTAGTGGGCTACTGATTATTTCAGGTCTTTGTCAATAGAGAACACAAAGTATGCAGACACTAAGAGAGTTCAGAATTGCAGAAAAACGACCCCAAAAAATTGGGTGAATCTGAAAACACAGCCAAAACATGGGCAATAACTGAAGAAGAGGTAAAAACCATCGTGTTCCCATTCCAAAAGGAAAAAGCACCAAGCCTTGACAGTTTCCTTGCTGTCTTCTATCAAATATTCTGGGACATAATGAAAGGGAACTGTTGGCAGTTATTAAAAAATCCAAGAGAAACAAATAAATTTGGCAAAGTATGAATGCAACATTGTTGGTCCTCAATCAAAAGAAAGCCCGCACAGTGAAAATGGACCAATAAATACCCATAGTATATAGCATATTTGTAAAATACTCTCAAAGTTTATTTCCTGCAGAATTAAGCCTTTGTTGCCCATCTGTATATAACATATATGTAAAGTCCATTCCTTGATTCCATCTTTGTTCTCTGAAAAACACAGAAAGCAACACAAGGCAGAAAAGCGAATTGGGAAAAGAATTCACTGGTGACTAAACATGTGAAGAAAGACCTGGTTATCCCTTCAGAATTCGGCACAGAGATGTTGATGAGCTGATGCAAATGCTGAAAATCATTGAGTTTGAGGAACAAAGGCGGCAGAAGCATAACAAATTGATTATTCAGAATCACAAAGCACTCAATATACCCAATTCAAGGCTTCACGGAACTGCCTTGTCAGACCCGTACAAACTGAAGGTTGTAGTTAAGATATTCAAAGAATACAGGTTGGTGGGAAACAATCAGGAGGAATTCATTTTGCCACCAGAGCAAATAAAATCAGCTTTATTTATGGTAAAAATATGCTATTTTGCATGGAAGCTATTTTTGAGTTTAGATATTTCTAGAACAAAGCTGATTTCAGCATAATAGCTTATTTTAGAAGATGAACCTTAATCTAAACTATTTTTCATTTCCATGCAATTTTCATTTTTAAAGTAATTTTACTTTTAGAAGACACACAATTATGAAAAGTGAAACTTTGAAACCCTATAAATATATGTAGTATTTTTGAGACAAAGTAATGGTAAATCTTGCTACACTTTGTGCATAAGTTTATTGCTTAAGCTCTCTTTGTGCATGTGACGAGATTGTTATGCTATATGCAATTTTGTCATATTCATTGACTTGCTTTGTGTGAAGGGTTTTATTTATTAAATAAATGATTACCAATAATTTCAGGTTTCCTTCTGTGATTGCTGTTAATTCAGGTACTTGTAGCTTTGTATACACCACTCGCGTGTTTAAATTATGAAATCTCATCTTGTGTGTGCAACCAAAATCTTCAATTCAGCTCTTGTGTGCACATGCTTCTTGGTGTATGTCTTTTAGCCAGAAATTGTGTTTGTTTGCATTATATTAGGTTAAGTGTTCATAGGGTCATAAAAGATACAAAACCTCTCATATGTGTGTGGAATAACCATTCAGTTTTGTGCTCATATCTGTAAAGAAAAAATGGATGTGATAGATTAGCTTATTTTCTATTGCATGTTGAAAACCCTCCACAAAAAGAAAAACTTTGTACATGTTATGAAAACTGTAAGTTTGTCCACAAACTAATGTTCTAGGACTAAAGTTAAGTTTATATTTATACAAGTGAGCTTTCCCTTCTAATTCAAATCCTACCTTACATACTGTTTCATTTTGTGTTGTCCCAGAAAGGACAACTTAAATGCTAACAATAGCAAAATTACAAAAAGACTTTCCAAGAAGAATCTTTTTCAATGGAAAGAAATATAATGGACATAATTTATAGATTTCTCCAATAAGCATACAGAAAACATAAATATTCATTAACTGGCTTTATTCATAATCATTGCAAAATCATAAAAGTTTCCTAAAAGGTTCAAACAACTTTATTATGTCTAAAACATCAAATATAACACACTTCACCACCAAATTCAACAAATTATAGTTGATAACCTTTTTTTAATTAAGATTTGCCATTGAATTTTGAATTGATCATTTTTTACTTTTTAATTACTAGCATCTACCAGCAACTTTCACACTTGTACTGTCCCAGACAAATATTAAAGGGTAAAAACCTCTGCAAAGTTACGTTGATCTGCAGTCAGACGTTTAGTTGATAGCTCTTTCAAAGTACGATGAAGAACCATGTACACTCTCTGAGTAGTAAGGATATCGGCTGATTGAAGTTGTTGTATGAGAATAGAAAACAGGTCAGGCCTGTGAAAGAGGATGCATGCATTAGATTTCAATAAGGGCATTGTACTCAAAATTCCTTGCATAGTAAAATATGTAACTTATTGTAGAAAATTATTTATAGTAAAAACATCACGGCAAACATTTTATGAAAACAAAGTTACAAGAAAAATATCTAGAAAATTCAAAATTGTCTTACATTCGAAACCAAAAGTCACACTCTTCAATGCCAACCAAGTAATTTTCAGATAGCATAACATGAAGTAATTGTCTTGCATGTATAACATAATACATCATAAAAATATTATCATGACAAAAATCACAGAATCTAAAAGAAATGCATCATATTTGTACACCATGTTTCAAATGGTATGATAATTATCTGAAAAAAAAATCCTTCCATGTTTTAAGGATTTGTATAAATTCTAATACAAGCATGTTGCAATTAATACCCCTAATATATGTGCTAGATTACATACTAGTAAGTAATTATAGAATCTATAGATAGAAAAGGTCAATACATAAATCAAAAAAGCTGCAACTGTCAGATTCTTGTTAACTTCACTGTACTGCATAATATTTAATCTAATAGCGACTCATGATAGGTCTTGATATTTCAATGCAAATTCAACAACACAGATATACTTTTTTTCCTTCATGATGTTCCTAATTTCTAAGCTATTTAAGCAATAATATAAGTGATGCAGTCTAGGCAAGGGGATCCAATCAAGGACTATCTAGCATCCTACAGATATACTCACAATCATAAATGCCATACAGGAGCCAAATTAGTACTGTTACATTAATTTAAAAACAATCTCTGCTCTTACAGGCTACAATAGGCTGAAAGAAGTCTAACTCACTACCTTAAGATAATCTCACATGCCCTGCCCAATATGGTTTACAAAAATAAAACAACCCAACACCGTACTGTTGCCCAAGTCCTACATACAGACACGATCCAGCCCTGTAGTCTCCCTCCCAGATATATGCACAAACCTCTACTTCCAGAACCCTTCAATGGCTGCATACTAGACTATGTCCCATGAGCTTTAAATACTTCCTTGGCCTAGTCTCTCTTCTTTCCACTACTCTCTTCCTCTCTCTTTCTGAGCAAATAATTTTTCCCTCTTTCTGTATTCGTTGCCCTGTACAGGAAAAACTGATGCTTTTATTTTCCCTCCCAGTTGCACACAAGCATATGTCAATGAGGTGACCAGGCAGATGCTAACAAAGTCACACACAAGCATAAGCTGACAAAGTGCACAACAAGCTAACAAAGTGAGTTACCTTGCTACAAAAGTAACTTGCAAGTTTGTTGACAAAGACGATAAAGCAAATGGATTACCTTACTGCAAAAGTTAACTCAAAATGCTACAGAAGATGCAACTATGTTTTCTTTGCTACTGAAGTAAGCTAGAATGTTATTTCACCTCTAAACTCTTCCAAGCATCACCAAAATCCACACACAAAGCCAAAATTCTCTCAGCCACCCTTATTTTGGATTTAATTGATACAGGATTGTTTATGGACCCAAATGCTCCTGCATCAAACATGTCAGGCAAGATACGTGAGTATGGTACTCACAAAGTAGAGCTAAGTTACATAATTTATCAGTCCTTTTCTGCTGACTTACTTCTCTCCAATTCCGTAAGCTGAGCTTGTTGGGCTAACTGGGCTTGAAATCTGAATCTTTGGTCTTCAAGTTCAACCCATAATTTTTGTGAGGTATGTACTGATTTCAGCAACAAGAATATGTTGGACTGCCATTTCAGTTTGCAACATATGATAAAGGTACTAAAACCTATGTTCAATTGAGTATAAGGCTTCAAGGACTTCTCCATCAAATCCACTAGAGGACGGGGGTACCCTAACTGGAATTCAATTATGTTTTATCTCTGACAAATATGTAGTGGGCCAACCATGAGAAATAAAAGGTTCAATGAATTCATCATGCCACTCCCCTTCAACAAACTGCAAAATAGTAAAATACATCAGGCCTCTTGTTAAACCAAGTGAGAATGGGCACTATCTAGCCTCCATACAATTTCTGCTACTTCACACATTATATGTGCCATAGGTTCCAAACCCTTAACATACTGTTTGATGGTGTGAAGTAGATCTGCAGGATCTAGCTTTGAGATCTAAATAGAAATCACATCATCCTCACTGGATGATGGGCTATGTGGTACAGGGGATACATTTTTATAGATCATGTTGTTGTGTAAGACTTGTCTCTAGCTAAAGAATGTCAAGAAGTGTTTGAGTAGGCTCCTCAGAATTGAGCACAAGGCTCATTGGAGGATACTCTACAGACTCAATCGGAACCCCCAATAAACTTAGCCACTCATGGCCAAGTGGTCATGATCTCTATCTGGCTGAAATCTACTAGATATTAAAGATCATACTTGTGTATAAACTGTGTCTAAAAAAAAAGTGCTATAGCATGTTGCATTATATATAATCCCTTATGTTTCAAGGAGAGGAATTCTTGGATTATGATGGAAAGGAGCTCTACCTAGTTGTGGATTCACCTCTTGCTAACTGCAATCATATAGTCAATCATCCATGCTACAACTTCCAAGGCTCACGAGGCCCCCATCAAGCTATTTTTATTAAGGTCTAAGATACATCATCATTTGTCAATTTTTAAGTAATCCTTTCTCAAACTTCTATGTCCTTTACTCCATTATTTGCCAACTCTTCACTTGTTATCCCTGCATAGCATTTGAACAGCCCATTTTTTTGTGCTTGACTAACATTACTCGTGGGTTTTAGTATTGAAGGCCCTGTGCATGAAACCCCAAATAGTAGAGAATAAGGAAAAATATGAGTTAGTAGTAAAGTAGATGGATATAAATATATAAGACAAAGAAGGGGGATTGTCTGTTGTATTTATTTCATTATCTAAAATTATTTTTTCCCCTTTCCTAGCCAGAGCCAATGCCACTTGGGAAAAATCCCAAATTTCCACCAGCAAAATATAAAAACTTGTACCTGAAATAGCCCCTAAACCTTCTCCTGGTTCTTGAATCTTTTAGGGTTTTCCAAACTTAGCCAACTTTTCTTGAAATGCCAATTTTGATGTTAGAATGCAGCCTAAACAAAAAGGATGAACAAATTACTTCTTGTATAGGTCATGCAGGTAGTTATTCAAATTGACTTAAATTTCAACAGACTTTTCTTGCCTAGTCCAAACAGTTGAATCTTCTTTAGGAAGGCATACATCACAGGAATCTGTAGCAAGCTGATTGGCATGTGGAAAGGCTATACAATGTTGTATGACAACAGTTGTAGACTTGGAAAAGGAGCCAAATTATGCAGCAACAAGCAAGGATAGATTTAATAGGTACACAACAAAATTTAGCCAATAATTTATGGTCCATATGACAGGAAGGACGCAACCTAGTGTCCGTACCATGTACTGAGCATAGGGCCATACGGAAAAATGGGGAATGCGACAGATTTTGTCCATTCATTTCCTCTTCCAAGCATTGATATTTATTTCAGTTTTGAAGAATGCACACAGGTTGGCATTCATATTTACCTTTGGGAGCAAGTGGTTTGCATGCTAATGACTTTATTGCAGCACAGTTCGGGAATAGAACAAAAATTTGATGTATGTATGACCTCTTGAAACTTCTTGTTGAGCTTTGTAGGTCGTGTTCAGACTTTAGAATGTTGTACTTGACTGATACATAGTGGAGTTGAGGAGTATTTGCTCTTCAAACTGGAGTGTTCTCCCTGTTTAAGGTTTCTGTAGATCACATAGCATATCCCAATCATAGTCTATTGTTCCTCGCTATTAGATGATGCTTGGATGCATATGTATGACTGTCCCATGGATTTAGTACTGTTAACATACACTTGTACTGGCTTTTGCGGTTGTTTTGATTAGTCACATAATAAGAATCCATAATTGGTCAATTAATTAGGAGTAACTTGATCAATTTGTGGATCAGGAAATGAATCAAGGGTTGCCTTCTAAAGGGCATTAAAGAAAAACACATAAAAGATAGTGACAGTGTAACATGGATGAGAATAGATTGGACAGAAATTGGAAAAGCCAAGAAGCATAGTCAATGTTGTATTCATCATCAAAACGGATCATGGTGCAACAATTATTGGTGACCTAAAAAATAGGAAAGGGAGCAAGCAGGAGCAACAGAGGAGCATGGAGGGTCAAGCTTAAGACATTATGATCAACAAAGGGGATAGATGCATGATAAAGAGGTCTCAATTATGAGAGATAAAAGACCTGTGCTTAATCAGCAATGCTAGCACCACCATGATGAGAGAAGCATATAAATATATAAGAAGTCCAGGAAACAAGAGAGCATTTTAAGAATGCAGATACTCTAAGATTCTCCCAATGAATAAAGTATCTCCCATGAGCATTGACAGTGTCATTCGTCTCAGTCAGAGTCCTCAACAAGCTAAACTCATCCACCTCGAATTCCTAATGGCAAAGCTTAGCATCAACAAGATCATGAATTAGCGTGAGAGGGGTCCTAGGGTGAGCATCAAAGTAGGGTGAGTGGCAAAGCTCTAGATGGAAGTCAAGGCAATGATTTCTTTCAATGTGCACAACATAATCAAAAGAGTTCAATGGGAAATAGCATGTATTAACAAAATCATCTAATGCAAAAGTGGACCGCTCTAAATTTAAAACCACCTATATCAAGAATGTAAATCAAATGCCAACTACAATATCCTAGACCAAAAGTTGTCATAGAAGAGACAAGCTACCCCACCCAAATCATGAACACCCCCTGACCTAAGAGTATTGCAACAAAAGGTTGAGGCCCAAACATAACTTGTAATTATAGGGATAGCCTGCTCAAAGATCTCATCAGTTTCAATAAAAAAGATGATATCTTGTGAAGAAAGAACACCCTGGGAGGAACTTGGAGAAGAGCATACAAAACCATTAAAATTGCAGCATGCAATGAAGACACCATTTCCAACAATTGAGACTCAAGAACATCATCATGCAGACAAACAAGTTCATGACCACCCCTAAGGAGGGGAATCTCTTGTAACGACCTGCCAATTATCCTTTTTGGCAGCATCAACTAGAGCACAAGCCTTCTAAAGCTCCTCCACCTAAATCATGTGAGATTGGCATCCAGAAAGATCTTTTGAGCGACAGAGAAGAGCAGTTTCTTAGCTCTAAGGGCTTATAAGTGCTTTTCACTGAATCACGATCTAATTAAAAAGGTGTTATCTAGAGTTCGTCAAGATGTCTTTAAAGCCTAGAGAGTCCTACAGGAAGGTGTGACCAGCTTCTAGGGCTTCATTTAGTTATATAGGTCCATGAACCCAGAGGTTTAGTGCTTCGGCATTCCAAGCTTTTCCCTCATCAAATTTGGCCCAAACAGACACAGCAACAATTGGAGGGTGTTTCTTACCCATTTAACCATTTGGACCCACAAATTTTGCTCTTCCCCCTATTTTCTGATAGACTCTTGATAAACCATTGTTTCTTCTTTGACAAGGTGTTCATGTTGAATGAACAACTCTGATTGTTTATTTTGAATATCGAAATGGTCTAATGGAGTTGCTGAAAATGTGGAGTGGTGAACAGAGAAGTGTGAGATTCCTCGAGCACAAAGGTACGAACCTGAAAATCGTTAATGACATTGTCCTCTTGTAGTTGTTGTTGGAGAAATGAAATAAGTTTCTGAAATTCAGAAATCAATTCCTCAATTTCAGAAATTCTGCTAGAAAGCCTGCTGTGGTGAATTTCTGTGTCATCACAGCCTGATTTTTTAACACCAGGGGTTTCTATGATAACCATAAACCCTCTGTAATTATTCCACACATTAAACCAGTCCAACAGATGTGCACAAACCTTGAAATCTCACATCCTGTTGGCTCTATAAAATTTGCTCATGATTTGACTCTCATCAACAACTCTCTCTTGTGAATAAGGGGTGATTGATCTGGGCTCCAATTATCTGTTAGGGCTGACAGTCTGATAACACACCTGTAGTTAGAGCTAACTTGGGCCAACAGAAGGGTATTACAGGGCCGGTTTTTGCAGAAGAGTCAACTGAAGGTAGAAAACAGCTATTAAGGGCCATTACGGACTGTTTGAAATGAGTTCCACTTTGTTCTTCATGTGATTCTGCTCCATTCACACATACACAGTAAATCTGCAGAGCCCAAAACTCTACCTGTGCCTGCATGGAACAAAACTCCCTCAGCTCACATGCTGCTGTTTGCACACTCCTCTGCTTGTGGGCGGCAACTCACATTATTACCCAGACACAGCTATTAAGGGCCATTACGGACTGTTTGAAATGAGTTCCACTTTGTTCTTCATGTGATTCTGCTCCATTCACACATACACAGTAAATCTGCAGAGCCCAAAACTCTACCTGTGCCTGCATGGAACAAAACTCCCTCAGCTCACATGCTGCTGTTTGCAAACTCCTCTGCTTGTGGGTGGCAACTCACATTATTACCCAGACACAGCTATTTCAACCTGCTGCTAGACACAACTTGTTGCTAGAGACAATCCTAGCATTCTAGACCATCAGCAAGAAGATGTAATTTGCTAGCAGCTATTCAGAACAATGGGCAGCAAGTAAGGAATCTCAAAGGAAGAGAATGCTTACTAACAAACAGGAAGGTAGCATTGTACCACCTCAAAGAGCCAAAATAGCATCCCCAAAATGAGGACAACAATCCAAAAGACAAGGTAGAGGATCATTACTCCATAAACCTTGTGCAAGCAAGCACAAGGACAGTCCAAGAGGGCAAGCAAAGGGACGAGGCACTGTTTATTTCAACTGTAAATAAAGAGGACATGGAACATCTTATTGTGGAATGTTGAGCCATGTTTGATTTGTGGAATATGCAGCCATGTGTTAAAGGAAGCAATCCATCATCAGGAGCAGAGGGTTTTGGAATTTCTATATTAGAAATGGGGACATAGTGCTCTAGAAGTAGGTAAAGTTTTGCATTTTGAAATCTCTTCAAGCCATTTTTAACTCTAAACTCTATAGTACTATACATTAGATAAAATAAGTATCATACACAGAGCGATCAGTTTTAGGCCGCATACCTGTCGTGATGAGAAGGGAGAACCAGCTTTATGCTTTGACATCAATGGCATTAACTTGTTTAAAATGCTTTTTTGGTTCCATGTCAACATCCTTGTCAAGAAAGCATTGACCCACTTGAAGGGAGGGAGGCCAGGTCAACATGTAAAAGTAGAATTCAGTAACATACAACTCAAAACATCATCACACATCATTGTTACAATTCAATTTGTAGAGTGGAAGAGCCATATATTGGTAGTAGCAAATAAGTGATTGTGAAATCTGATTTATAGCATTTTAGCCATGCATTTCAGCATGTACATATTGAAACTGAATGAAAGATGTAGATGGCAGTGCACTGCAAACATCAATGTTTCTGTCATATCTATGTTGGTTTCAGTAGCATATTGCATTTGATCAATACATAAGTAAATTTGAACCCACATTTGAGAATTACACGATGGAAGATATAAGTTGATTACAACAAGAGGGAGGGTGGCATAGTAAGACTTAATTGGTAAAGGTAATGAAACAGATTTGGATCCATAAGAAATTATCAAAGAAGCAGCAGCTGCTTTCTTTGAAAAATGTACTAAAGATGGACAGAAGGAATGACCAAAGGACAGACATCCCTAAGGTGATATAAGAGAAGCACAAAAAACCTGATGGCACCCTTCTCAGGATGAAAAATGTAATGAGGTGGTCCTCAAAATACAAAAAGAAAATGCTCCTTGGCCTAATGACTTACTGTCCAGATTCTTTCAAGCCTTCTCAGATATAAAAGAAAAAAAGGCTCCCAAATGTTTTTTGGGATTAGCAGCAGTTAAAACTTTGAACATTTTGAAAATTGAAATATTGTCTTTTGACCTGTTTATTGACACTTTCATCACATTATAATTTTGATATTCAGCACATGCTATATGTTTATTTTCATGTCTATACATTCTATTTGACATGAAATAATACAATCAATACTTTTGGCTACTTTTATAAGATTATATTATTTTTTTAATCTGCCTTGATTTTGCCATTGTAAATGTGTGTAGTTGTAAAAACACTTACTCTTGCAAAGCCATGTCTTAGCCATGTAAATGGAATGCCACTATAGTTTAGTGGCAAAGAAGGAAAATATTACAACATAACAGTAACATCCACTTACCATTCCCTTGGATAGTCAATCCGTGCAATTTTTGATACCAAAACAGCTAGTTGAACTGCGATCTGCATAATCTCCAGTACAACACATCAAATCAACTCAAATATTTTATTTTATTACAATTGGCACAGAAGAAATTATAAATAGAATGATAGAAAAAAATATTCAGTTTTTTACTTTTCAAAACTATAAAGAAAATAATTATTTCCCTGTGGTAAATTGACAAACTTATTAGAAAATGCTCAATAACTATGAGGCTATAGATAAATATAATTTTGAATGGAAAAAGATATGAGCACACAGTTTGCTTCATATGTACTTGCAAAACATCCTGAAGATGGAAAACATGGGACTTAGAAAACTTTGACCACAGACCAAGCTTAACATCAGCAACCAGCACCTTATCAGATTCGACAGGTACTGCCCCCCAATCACCACTTACAACAAGAATGTTCCATCTAGTATTAATATTTTGACAAAGTATTGAAACCTGAAATAAAGACTTTCACATTTGACCCCAACAAAGAGAGACCATACTCCACAAAAGGGAATTTCTTTAATAAAAAATAGAAAGGGCCAAAGTAAGACACTCTTGAAGATAGAAGAGAAAATTCCTTACAAACTTTTACTGGTTTTTGGTAATGGTAATATCAACAAGATTGGAAAGTCCCAAGTTACTTCTAAATCCAAAAACAACATGAAACTTCTGAACATTAATTTTCAAAAAATTCAAAAAGAAGCACCAAGGCAACGAGCATGCTAGGCATGATTACAATGAGGAAATCATACAAAATAAAGTGGAGAATGTAGAACAATGACCCAACATTTGAGATGACAACAAACCCAACAGCAAACCCAAAGGGCAAAGGATACAAAAGATAAAATCAGAGGCAAATACATATTTAGAAATATTTAGGGAGGTGTCATTTACATAAGGCAAAAAGGTATCAGGGTTTACCCTTTTTTGTGTGAAGTATAACGCCTAATTTGATGTATTCAATTTTACATCTTAAAGGAAATTCTTTAGAAAATTGAATGTATATCATGACTGCCATATTAAATAGAAATACAGTAAAGAAAAAATAAAATCAACACACAAAGATGGCTATCCTCGAATCAAAAATAATATTCATGAGCTGCTCTTGTAATTGCAAACAAAACCACACTTACCTGATGATTTTCCTCCCTTATAAGTTCCAAAAGCTTTTTTCGCAAATATGGTTTCTCTGCACTGCTGATGCCTCTGTTCCACACACATCACAAATTACCATCATCAAGCATTAAAACACTGGTCACCGAACTTAAGGATATAAAACCTAGAATTAAGTGGTCCAATGAACAAATTAAAAGAAATGAATCAATGGATAGCAACCTTAACTAAAAAATATTAAAAAAATTGCATGTATTCTTGCACAAAGCATCCTGTACTACTGAGAAAAAAACTGCAAGCGTAAATGCAAAAACTGTGTAACCATCTAATATGTATACCAAGACTTGCCAACTCAACAAGCATTGCTTTACTTGATTAGAAAAATAATGCAGTAATAAACTGGAACTAAGGCATCTGGATCACACTCTGAACTTGACAGTTTGATCCTCGCCAACAACAGTGCAAGCCTCTTATGATTAATTATGACCTCCAAACACCATCTTTATAAAATTAGCCATAGAAAAGATTTCATCCACAGAATTTTCCATTATTTTTTAACATCACTAATTTGCAGAATATTTTTTATGCAACACAGACTTTTGTCTTGAAAGCAGAATATGTTAAAAGCAAAGACAAGATAATGCAAAACAGGAAAAGCAAACAAAAAAAGCTGACAAGAAAGTGAAGCAGAAAGCAATCAGGAGGAGGAAACATACAATCACCGAAAATCTTTGCACAAAATGCTTCTTTGATATGATCAATACTGATAGAATGAACATGATGAATTTTGAGCAACAATAAAAACATAAATCGAAGGGTATCCACGTATAAAGAAACCACTCAGAGAAACTTTTCCAGATTCAAATACTAAACATAAAGGACTAACCACAACAAAACTCAAAGAGTGTGCTTCTTAGACAAGGTAACCTCTAGTTTTAAATAAGAACAAAAATTTACATAACTAATCTTTAGTTTACACAATTTAATTTCATTGTTGTAAAAAGAAGGCAATGAGGCAAAATGGGCACAAAAGAATTGTGTAAGTTTATTAAGTAAATTATCAGGAAAAATAACTCATATTGTATTAAGTTATATAATAAAACATTAATACCACCTTATGTCTAAACATTAATATCACTTTGCTGTCTAAATATTATGTCTAATATCACCCTCTTAATGACCAGATCAGAGACAACCCTCAGCTTGTCTAAAAACATTACAAATGTATCAGGCCCAAGTGATTTAATCATTATATCTACAGTCTGCCCATAAATGACACAACAATGAAGACAAATGTGTTGACCATCAACCAATTGTCGTATGTAGTGATGATGAACCTCAATATATTTGGTCCTAGTATGATAGTTTCTTGGCCAAATTCAAAACACTGATTATCAGAATATAGAGGAGTGGGTGGACCGACTGAATCCAACAGCCAGACATAAAAGAGCCATTGCAACCATAATGCCTCACAACTTGAATTATTGGCTGCCTTACACTCAGCTTTAGTGAAAGACAAGGTATTTGTATGTTGGTAGTAGTTTACTTTAACATAAACTAGTTGTCAAATTCATAGTAAAAAAATAGCCAGTTGTGGATCTTCTCATGTCAACAAAGCCATCCCAATCAAAGTTTGTGCACCCTAGCAACTTGAACCTGGAAGACTGCTGGTACAAAATGCTGAAGTCAAGGATACATTTGACATATCAGGACAGTGCTTGCCAGTGAACTAATTTGGGTTCTGACAAGAAACAAGAAAGATAGGTGATAGCAGAGCACAATCTGGTCAAGTGGATAGAAGATAGATCAAACTACCCACCAATTGTCATAATGTTGATTCATTGTCTGCTTGTGAATCAACCTGAGCTGAAAGTTTAAGCCCTGCCTCCATAAACATAAACAAGGGACTACAATCTGACATTTTGAATTTCTCCAGAATGTTTTTAAGCATACTCCACTTGAGAGAAAACGATTACATAATAAAATTGCCAAAACATTTAACAAATAGTAGAGGGGAACCAAATCTGTAACATAAAAACCTGCACATAAATATGAATTTACTTTTTGAATAGCTCTGGCCTTGCTACAAGTGATAGCTAAATTATCAATATAAACAATTTGAATCACAATACTATTATCATTGCTTTTGAACTATGATACTCTTGTTAAATTTGTGAAAAAACACAAGACGCAAAATCAAACAGCAAACGAGAACACCTTCCACACACGAGAGTTGCAAACAAGAATTTGTTATTTCCTGAACAAGAAAGAAGTTACAAAATGAAAAGCTTGCTTAGAGTTACAATGAAGGAAAGTGCTTATAAGAGCAAAACCCTAAATGATAAAGGGATTAGATCATGACAAGTGTCATCATCCTATGTGATGAGACAAAATGATCTAATAATAGCTCACTCTGGTAATAGAAAAAAGCACTAATAAGTTTAGCTTACGTGCATAAAATGAAATTAGCTTAATAATTAATTAAATATTAATTAATTATTAGCTAATGCATGATTACTCAACACCCCCCTTAAGTAAAAACTTAGGGAGTAGCTAAAAACCCTAAAAATTGAATGCATAAAAAGCAAAGAATTCATGATGGGTCCCACCAAACAAGGTTTGATGAGGTAATCATGTTCCATGTACAAACAATCTAATCTCTCACAACTAGAGAAAAGAAGAAAACCTCATGGGAAAAACTCCTCTCCAAAAGAGAGAAAAGCGAATGAAGGACTAAGAAGCCTCCAAAACAATGTCCCAAAAAACCTGCAAATAAAAAGGGTGTGCAAACAAGGCACACATGCATGAGGCAAGAATCACTAAGATTCGATGTTGTCATGGAAGGAAAACTCACTTGACAAAGGTGTGATGGCAAAACAAAAAGCCTACACAACCCCCCATGGCACTTTATAACATAATGTGAGTACAATAGGCAACAAGATGTGTAAAATCTCCAAAAGCAAGTACAACAATGGCACTTTATCGCAGTGCGCCTACAAAAAAGAAATTGCATGCAAAAGATGCTCAAAATGCCCAAATAGTAGAAAAGACTAGAAATACATGTACAATAGCCTAAAACAAGTCATCCCATGCAAACAGAAAGTTTTCAAGAGCTAAAACATCCAATTAATTCACTAGAATGTGAAAACACAAAACACTGAATAAAATGTACCTGAAGAAAAATCCGGAAAAAGTGCATGGATAGTTATGAAGAGCTCTAAAAGACCTTTCCAACGCCATTGGAATCACGAAAAACAGAGAAACTAATCAAAAGTTGTGATCTTGAGAGTAAAAAACAATACATGACTTTGACATGCGACAAAATGTACCAGTAGCAAAATTTGAGGAAAAAAAAACTAACACCACTAGATAGTGCTTGGAACCAACTTTTCGACGATATCTCGTTCTTCCAATTTCAATGCCTAAGTGAAAAGTTATCGCAATTTTCCCAATCTTGTTGAAATTGCAAAAGAAGCAATAAAAAAATTAGCCCCCCAGGGGTTGGGCGTTGGTTGCCCATGCGACCACCGGGTGACGATCTGCAAATAATAATATTTTTGCCCCTTCTATCGGGTTGAGCGAGGGATAGGCGTCGCTACTAGTGGTCAATGGCTATGTTGTTGCCGCTTAACGGTCTACAAACTGCAACGGCTTAAAAGTTGCAAGCCTTTGGGCTCTGCAACGCTTAGCACTAGGTGCTATGCACCCAAGTGCTAGCACTTAGCACTTAAAGCTAAGTTACCAATTCGGGTTCGGGGATGGGTGCGGGTACAAGAACCCGGTATGTGGGTACGTGAAAAAAAATTTTAGGGGTTTGGGTACGTATGGGTACGTGTGTATATATATATACATACAAAAGAATAAGAGAAATATACAGAATTGTAAAACTAAATGAGCAACTGTGATAGCATGAGTTGGCAGGAGATTGTCTTCCTCAAAGGAATGTGAGGGGGCCCATTCACCAAAATGTGCACGGTGATGATCAACTGTGTTTTTACTACTTTATTGAAAAACACAGTTGATCATCACCGTGCACATTTTGGTGAATGGGCCCCCTCACATTCCTTTGAGGAAGACAATCTCCTGCCAACTCATGCTATCACAGTTGCTCAAAATTTTAACATTTATTCCACTATATGCAGAGAAAAAAAGAACAGTCCTATATTATTTATTGTGTGGATCATCACCATAAATGCTTGAAGGAATGTCATAAATATGTGCATGTGTACGTGATAAATAAATAATATAGTATTGTTCTTTTTTTTTCTGCATACAGTGGAATAAATGTTAAAATTCTGAGCAACTGTGATAGCATGAGTTAGCAGGAGATTGTCTTTATCACAGGAATGTGAGGGGACCCATTCACCAAAATGTGTATGGTGATGATCAATTGTATTTTTTTGTTTTCCTTTGTCATGTGCATTGATTTTGTTTGCAGAGTTCGTGTGGTTAATATTTTGAATCATAATTTTATCAAAGCTTGTATATATAGTTTTGTGAAGTTTGTAAATCTTTAAGTTATTGTAAATTGCAGATCTAAGTCAGCAATTATTGTCATCAAAAGTTAATTATTATTTTATTGGTTTGTAAGCTGTTCCTGTTGACAATATTTTATGTTTCTATAGCTGCATTGTTATCCAAGAATTTCTCTTGTTGCAGCTAGTATTTGCTGTTATTTTTTGTAGCTGTTGATGTTGTAAGTTTTGCTTTTATTTCCTGTAACATTTGTACTTTCTGTAGCATAGTGTAACATAGGGTCCATGCTGGGTGCGCACAAGATGCATGCCCAGCATTGTGGATTCGCACAAGTGTGCGCACCCTAGCGAACCCACAGTGTTGGGCGTGCACCCTGTGTGCACCCAGCACATACCCACAGACGAACCCAAACCGGGTGCATACCCAAATCGGGTTCGAGGCCTGCGGGTACGAACCCTGCATCTTAGACTTAAAGTGCTATGCACACAACGCACTAAAAATTTATTTGTTTTTAAAAAAGTTGTCGTACAGGCCCTTGTGGCAAAAAAAATTGCCTCTTGGACTTCTAAGACCAAAATTAGGCAAATTTTATATCAAAATTCATATGTTTGGCCTCCTTAGTGCAATGGTGAGGTCCTTTTGCACCAAAATCACCCAAAAATTGCCCAACTCCAAAACCTACAAAAAATCTTGAAGATTCCAGATTTTAAGCCCTGTAACCCTAGTTGAAGAAAACCCTCAAAATTCAAGAAGGGGTTTGCTAAATCCACACTCTAATACCATGTTAGATTTGTGAAAATATACAAGACACAAGGTCAAGCAGCAAATGAGTACACCTTTCACACACAAGAGTTGCAAACAAGAATTTGCTATTTCCTCAACAAGAAAGAAGTTGCGAAATGAAAAGTTTGCTTAGAGTTACAATGGAGAGTGCTTATAAAAGCAAAACCTTAAATGATAAAGGGATTAGATCATGACAGGTGTCATCATCCTACGTGATGAGAGAAAATGGTCTAATAATAGCTCACTCTAGTAACAGAAAAAAGCAATCCTAAGTTTAGCTTAAGTGCATGAAATGAAATTAGCTTGATAATCAATTAAAAATTAATTAATTATTAGCTAATGCATGATTACTCTAACAACTTTGTCCCCACCAACATAGCTAGGTCAGAAGGACAGGAGGGAAAATCAACCAGTTGTCACCTACAATCCCATGTCCTTGGGGAAACTAGGGATGCATCCCATAAATAACCAATCTCCAAGGCTTGGCATCCAAGGGACAGTTGGGAAGATTTATGATGTCCGTCGAATATTCCAAGGACAATCAATCATCACCCCCTTTTTTATTAAAAAAATATAGTCACTTATAAAACCATTAAAAATAGGATTTGGTGGGAGGAAGGGGGAAGGGATGAAGCGCGGGCACAAGTCCTCACATGTCCGTTATGAAACCCTACTCGATACCTATATATAACCCACACCCTTTTGCACTTGCAGCTATGAAAGAGAAGAGAAAAGAAAGATTAGTCATTTTCAACATTTGTGATCCTCAAGCATGTGATCACTTATTCCCAAGTAAGCTACAATCACCATGGCTGAAAATAGGTGTCATTTTGTTTTCAATGTTTTAACTATTTTTGCTAGTTATTTTCAGTTTGTTGTCAGTCACAATTTTTTTACAAATCAAAATGAGCAGAAATGATGAGTATAATGTAGAGGGTGAGAAAGTAAATGTGAATGCAAATGAAGCAAGTGTTGGGCGATCTTCTAAGCGTAGGAAACCTTTTTCAATGCCCTTCAACCATTTTCAATCAATATGTAAAGCCCATCTAGACACAAAACCCTTGATGCAATATGTCACCATTTTGGACAAAAACGAGTCCAAAAATTCAAGGGTTAGTGGACATTGGTTGCATCATATATGCAAAACGGATTTCCATGAGAGTTATGATTTCTTATGTGTGAGTGGACATGGGGTTAGGGTTTGTGGAGATATAACTTTAGAAGAGAAGGCTGAAATAGCTAGGCTGATCAAGGAAACTGTGTAAGAGGATTGTTCCAGTAGAGGGAAGAGGAAAGCCACTAGTAATGGGCGAAATATAGTTACATGGTTGATGGGCATGCAAGCATGTGAGAACATCAATGGTGTCATAGTCAAATTCTTTTATGTCCATGGCATCTCATTTTATGCAGCATATTCTATGCATTTCAAGGGAATGTTGAAAAAGCATACACAATTGGATCCTCATATGCCCCATGGAGAACATAGATTGCGTACCTCTCTCCTTGATGTTAAGGTGAACTTGTTGATTGAAGACATGAAACAAACATGGACAAGGCCAAATTGCTCTATTTTCATGGATGGATAAACTAATATTCGACATCAACCACTCTTTGATATTATAGTTAGATGTTTAATTGGCTCATATTTTCCTAGAGCAAATGAAAAGATGCAAACTTCCAATTTCATCTTTTGATAGAGGCCATAGAGGAGTTTGGACTTTCAAGTATCGTGCAAGTTGTGATTGATACCGTTTGTGTTTGTAAGTTAGCTAGTTTGATGATGAAGAGTGCATATAAACATATTTTTTGGACCCCTTGTTTTGTTTGTGCATTAAACAATGCTTTGAAAAATTTTAGCTAGATAGTTTAGGTGAAGACACTGTTGCCCAAATCTAAACTAATGTTGTTTAAAACTTTGTGAAATAAACAATGCATTTCTCTGCAACAACAAAAAAAGTACATACTAAAAAATGTAATATGGACATATAAAAGAGCCATGCCAAATTCTTGAAACTTTATCAAGGAAAATAATGTTTATGTATCTTATAGAAAAGAAAAGGAAAAAAATTATATTAATGTCCACAAATGAACAAAAGTAGATCAATGGGGCTCAAGAGTGCATCAATTTACTGTAGAAAGTTCTAGGAAGCGAAACCTAGAAAGGCCCCAAAAAGGAGGAAGAACAAAAACAAAGAAATACAAAACATCAAAGGACTGCCAACACAAGTGATTGAGAAACTAGCACAAATAGCCAAGAAGGGGGAACAAGAACCCTGCGCTAAGGAAAACTAAAGAGCATCAACTATCATTGTCTAGGCCATAAATGGTGAAGTGACTAGTGCCATCATAAATCACCATGAAGGGACCAATACCACATCTAATAATGCTCATCATGGAGTATTAAAGGCCAAGAGAGTTGAGCAAGGTGCTCCCCCTAGGTTCAATCTAACATCCAAGGCTGAAGTAACCCCTATATTAGTGAAATAACATGTAATACGCATTTGCCCCTATGGCTAGGGTGTGGCCAAACAGGAGTAGATCTATACTGACAAAGAGGTGAACCATGTAGTTGTGAAGAAGCAAGACCACAATGTTAAGGGGGAAAATGTTGAGGTAAAATTTATGTGAGATGTCATCTCACATGTCTATTCACGTCTATAAGATAAATAGTATACAAAGGTCGTTTATAGTTGTCAATCTCTTGGATGTGTTGGAAGGAGGTCATCAACCAAGGCGCTCAACAATCCCTAAAGACCCAATGTAAGGATCTACACCGAAGGGTGATGGCCTACTGAAGACAAAGGGTCAAACACTACTAGTCTAGAGAGTTACTACTGTCTAAGTCCCTAAAGAGGCACTAACATCTCCCCTAGATCTCATAGTAAATGGGGCATCTAAAGAAGAAAAGCTCTTCAATCTCCACCTCCTAAAGGGAGCAAAGACAATAGATCCAATCAAGACAAGGAGTATGACGGTCTATCTCAACCTATAGTTCATGGGAATACACCCTCAATTGGCCAAGGGGGAACCTCAAGCAATGTGACCATTAACATTGGAGATAGTGAGAATGACATAGTATACCATCTTCAACCTATAAAAAAGCAAGCTTTGCACTAAGTACCACTGGAGGAAGGGAGATCCAAGTGAGCTAGATGTACTTGTAAATGTCTCTTCTAGCAACTCTAGTGATGGCCCCATTCGAAGGAAGGTGCTAAGGAGGAGTGTACGAGGAATACATAAAATGAGGTAGTCTACCAATAGAGATGCCAATAGAATGGAGGAGCATGCTAGAATCAAACTAGCAACAATGATGGCATCAAACAAGGCCTAATGAAAAAATCCTCTCAAAAGAACAAAAAGCTAAGTATGATATTGTCACAACCAAAAGTGAAATCCCCCATGAATCTAAGTCTGTGTATATAGAAAGTAAGCCAATAGATAGTCTCAAGGCACAATGGTTGGTCAACAAACTTAACCTAGGTAATGTTTTAAGAAACAGTTTGACTAGACTTGATAATGTTTTGCAAAATGAGAGTATATTCCCTCTCAATACAGACCCAATCAATGAATCCCAACCTAGGTCCCCAAACCTCAAAGCCATACAAAATTGAAGAATTGATCATGGTATCAAAAGGACGTATCTTTGAAGGGATATCTTTGAAGTGGATTTGGAAACACCGATGAGACGCGTACCCCTTGCAAAACCATGTAAGTGAGGTAGGCTTCATGTTGAAGAAGGGACAAAAAAATTGGATCCCAAAGTATGTGTAAGTTAATGTGATCTCCAAAATTGTCCCCTTGTAAAAGAATTAGAATCTAGAAACAAGACATATGGAGATGTTGAAAATCATGACCTTAGTTTTACTAAGGTTGGCTACAAGCTAGCAAAATTCACAAAAGCAAGCAAGGGTATCAAGTTGTCATTGTAACCCTTCAACAAAATGAGACAAGAGAACAACATCATTAGCAAAAAGTAAAATGGCAACAACCACCTCATGTAATATATGCAACCATCATCCATATGAGTATGTTGCTGATGAACCTTCTCCAAATCATCAATATAAATTTTAAAAATAACCAGCAATTCCTAAAATTTTCATTTAAAACCAAAATGCTTACATTAACCACTTACTGAGATATCCAGCATTTCTGCTGTATTTTTGTTTTGGAGCATGTACTTTCATTTAATAAATTAGGCCCATCAAAAAAACAGAACTACTTAAAATCATTGTCCTTAATGTACTCAAAGAGTGCTCTTAGCTATATACTTCATCCACAAAATTAGTTTTTCCATGTTTTGCTATTCTAAAATTTTTAAAGCTCTAACAAAGATCAATGTTCCAGCATATAACATTCCATGTACACATGCATGCTCACTAAAACATGGAAAACAAAAAACAATCGTCATGCATTCTCAAAAGTGTAAAACATGAAGGTGGTGGAAAATACAAACAAAAAGAAGAAAACAGGAACAAGAAACTTTGATTAAAACTCTAGCTTGTCTGGGAAAATAAATAAAATGTTGTCCAACAGTCTTTCAAAAGAAACAAATAATTCCAACAATTCATGTACTTTCAACAACATACTCAATCCTTGAATGCAATGTTAAAATCAGAGTCTTTTCAGAAATAGAATGGAAGTACAGCTGATGACATGTGAGTGTCCATGTTCAGAATCTTACAAAGAATCTCGCCTGTTCCTCCAATATCGATTGATGCTGTTCTTGAAGTAGACAGATGCCAACCACCGGGCATTATTCTGACTCTCCAAATTCTTTGTAGCAATGATCTCCTGCATACGTCCTTCACAAAAAATTAGTCACACACCTAGGTATATTAAGCAGTGTGAATTTAGAAGATTTAGATTTTACAATATTTTTGGGACCGTTTGGATTTTATTTAAGCTCATTAAGCCAGTTCAAAACACTGGATGTGGCCCTCAAATAAACACAATGTAGGAACACTAAGGCCATTTCAAAAAACTGGATGTGGCCCTTAAATAAACACAGTGTAGGAACATTAAGGCAATTTCAAAATTAGAAACTTATAAGATTGACCCCCCAACCACCATGCAGAAACCCGGCCTAATAAAAGAGTTTTTTGGACTCAATTGCAGTGCCCATTTGCAAGAAAATGCATATTATGACATCATTCATAAACCATCTACAAATTTAGTTCTGCCATAGAACCCTACTAACAGCAAGGAACCTCAACTCGAAGTTTTGATCAATGAGCAAACTGACCTACCTTCAATTGATTAATATAAAGACTGCCAGAACCTATATCTAGCATTCCTTGAGTGTTAAAATTAATTGATAATTGGACAAATTGCCACAGTTTCTTTCATTCACAGGCAAAGACTATTCCCTCCAAATTTTTACAGTACATCCAAATTCTACTCATGGTGCTATGAGCTAAACCTATGTTCAGAAATATTTCAGGATTTTAAATGTGTGTAGTACCTATAGAGCAGATTATGAAGACTATTTCATCGAAGTATATATATTTCGAAGGTGTTTTGACATTGTTTATAAATAGCTTTGTTATATATTATACTTTAGTAGCTAATTGTATGTTACAGGATGTTGTGTGCCTGCTAATTTCTGAAAACAACTTTGTCCAGCAGTTCTTATATTTTGAACCAAATACACAAGGAACTTTACACAAGAACATTTCATTTTAAGGTGTAATACATGGTGTTTTATGGCCAAAACCTTCTGAGAATGGACTAATTTGCATAGTTTATCTTTTTTAAGGCCACAAGAGCAAATGAAGCAATGGACAAACTATCCTTTGAAGATATAAGTTGCTGAGTATGCTTCAAGTGGACACTGCTAGCCATATTTTAGAAAAAGTAGGTCAAAACTTATTTCACTGCAAAATGTAAACTAAGTAACAAATATATAGGTCTCCTTTCAAATGTCTGAGATATCCCAAAGGTCAGGTGATTGTTCAAAGAATCACTCAATAGATGGCACAAGAAGAATGTTGAAATTCAATAAAAAAAATTAAAAAGAGAAGAAATGAAGTAAGCGAAACACAACAACATCTATAGATGAGAAAAAGCAAACATATGGACATGCATATGAGTAATCTACGCTATCACTAGGAGATACCTAAAGAGTCTCCAAGCTAGGTGTAACCATAAATACAGAAAAATAAGCATTAAAGCATGCAATAATGTGTTTGTAGTGCAACTGTCACAAAGCCACTATTATTAGAGTAATATTGTAATATTTAGTTTATTATGGTCAATTAAGTCTTTAGGAATATTATTTTATTCTTTCATTTAAGTTCTTATCGCTTTATTAGTTGTCAATCTTATCCTTTATGGATAGATCTTTTGTATCTCTTATTTAAGGAGACTTTTGCTCCTAGATTTAATATCAAATATCTTGGTAATCATTCTCTGTGTTTTTAATTATTTTAACTATCACTCTTCCCAATCAATAACCATAAACTAAACCACAATCGGCCTGACAAAGATCTATGAAGACTTTGCAACCTTGTTATTTTCCCATGCAATCACTTGCAGAACAATTATGTACACCTCAAACTAGTATTGACAACCTCCAAGCTCCTGATGATGTTCACCACCAACAGAGCAGTAATAAGAAAGAAATTTATGGACACATGTTGAGTGTTGATTGATGCACACGTGTAAACAGGGTTGGATGCAAAATTGACATGATCTTGATACAAACAATTAAGTTATGTTCAAAACTGACATAAGTAACAGACAAGACAGCCAACTTTGTTACATTGCTAACAACTAAACACTAATACTGCTGAACCAAATACAATTAAAATTTAATATTAAAAATTAATGAACAGTTGATACATTGCCCAAGAATGGCCAGGGAACAGGACATAATTGCAGGATTCACATGTTATAGTGATGTGAAATCACAATAAAAACAAGTGTTAAAATACAAGACATTTGGAGAATTGAACTGTATATGAATAGAGAGAAGAATACCGCCATCAAGTGCATCAGCACAGACACGTATGTTTTAAATGTAAAGTGTAAGTCTCAATTGACATGGATAAATAGTTATCACTGTAAATTAGTCAACTTTGATCAAAAATTCCTTAGCTTGCTTAAGAATTAAGTTTTTTAATATAGAGAAATTAAAATAGGATAACCTTTTCAAAGAATATTATTTAAAAGAAAAATTTGACAACAAGGTCATGGTTAACTTGATACTTGATAGAGTTTCACACTGCTCAGCAGGGTTCCACTCCATCTGTAGATTGCCCAACTAGACGAGATGAGGATGGATGAAAGTTTTGTATGATTTGGGGAGTATAGATACACATCAGACATGGTATCTAATATTAAAAGAAGTCCATGCATGCAATTTTATCCCTCAACAGACATGTTTCAAGAATCCTCCTTGCAAAAAGAGAACATTTTCACCAAATTATCAGTAATGAAAATACTTTACTACTTAAAAAGGTAGTTGTCGTCTATTCTGTTATCGAAATTTAAAATGACATCAATTGCTAAAAAGGCATCAAAAAAAATCACCTTAAAATTGAAATTCATGAATAATTTTCCTTTTGTTCTACATAAAAGGTGCATTACCATCACTGATGCCAAAAATTCCTAAACAAAGCAAATGTGAATACTAAGTTTTTGAAGCTTAAGCAGTGTTGCACAGCCATAATAAACACGACACATATTTTCAACATGTTAACAACATTTACATAGAAATTTTCATACAGAATACCATCTAGCTTGTAAAATAAAATACTGACTTACAAAACTATTTATTATAAAAACATAATGAATTAATATTATTTCTACCCATGAAGTTATACAAGCTTGAATAAAAATATAGTTATTGTAAACTAAGATTTAAATCAAGAAGTTAAAAAGTGAAATTGCAAATGGATATTTCTAAAAATATCATAAGAAAAAGAATTTGTAATTAATATGTAACTCAAATAAAATAGAACCTACGTACATTTCCTTTTAGCATGTGCCTTATATAATATTTAATCTCATCTAGACAGGCAGATTAAACAAGCTATTTCAAAGGCAGCTTATGCTGAAATTTATTCTAAATTGCAATTGTGTAAGAGATACATTCTTTACTGATTAGGAGAGGAAAGAATATATAATATTGACTGCTTCAAGTGGGCTATCACCATGTCTTGGTAGATGCTTTCTAGAACTTTGCTTCAATCTTCGATACAAGGAGAGATGCTTATTAAACTGAAGCCATGGGGAGGCCCAGAGGGAACAAAGGGCATACTAAAAACTTTTAGAATCCCACCAATATGAGTGATGTTCAATGTAATCAATTATTTGTTGAGCTAGTTGTACTGTTATAGCCTTTGATCAGCAAATTTGCCTAAATGTAGCCGTCACCTGATAGCCTCTAAAATTAACAAGCACTCAAATATTCAAAAAACCGTAACCTATAGACAGCCGTAATCCCACATGAACCAAAAAACCTAGCTCAAGCTATTTTCTAACTTTCAAAATAAAGGATTTAAAACAACCCTATAAACCACCATCTCCAGAAAATGACCAGCATAACAAATAGGATAATTTAAACAAACTCATGTGTAATCAAGACAACAAAAACAGACAGTGGAACACAAATTTGAGAATCAATGCCCAAATTTCAACTAAATTCACTTACCTATGATAGATAATTTCTAAGTTGTCGGTTCCCCTATTCGTGGGGTTGGAAGAACTAAGTCATCCATTAACCAAAGGGATAATTTCTAAGTTGTTGGCTCCCCTGTTCATGGGGTTTGAAGAATTAAGTCATCCATTAACCAAAGGCAAGGAGCCGAATGGGAACCTCCCCCAGAAGGCTGGCGTAAAATCAACTTCGATGGAGATGCTAGAGGCAATCCCGGCCCATCAGGGACAGTTTGCATAATCAGGGATTCAAATGAGAATTTAATTTATGCAGCATCTAAAAGCCCGAAAGAAGGTACTAACAATGATGCAGAAGTGCAAGCTCTTTTACTTGGTCTAAAGATCTACGAGGCTAATGGAATTGATTATGTTCATATTCAAGGAGAGTCGTAATAATTGTCAACACAATTAGAAGGAAAAGCTCCCCAAATTGGAAAATCGATAACATTTTGCAAGAGGCATGGTCATTGTTTGATTCCTTCTCAAAATACTCCTTTCAACACTTCCACAGAGAGGCAAACAAGAAAGCCAACTTTGCCATTGATCACCGAGGTGAATTGAGAAAAAGTAATAAATCTGATTCATGGAATTCCTTTCCTCTATTTTTAACTTGTAAGGGTGATTCAATTTTGAATCTTGATCAGTACTCATTAAAATGTGATTTTGAGGATCACATGGGATACATTATGCAATACTAATTAGTTGGTAATCATAAACCAGAGACGGAGGTTGGATTGAACCATTACACTTGAGTAATGGTTCTTAGCAATACAATGA
>VDFB02252802.1:0-106720 GCA_007258455.2 Sequoia sempervirens | reverse complement strand
CATGATAATGAGGAGATTGAGGGATCATACTATTTTAAAGATGAATGAGTGAAATGTGAGTAACTTGTCATGAGAATATCCTTGTTAAAATATGATAAGGAAGAAAAAATATAGAGAAATAATTTGTTTAAAAAAATGCAAAATAGGAGGTAATTGTTGTAAGATTATCATTAATAACTTGGTAGTATGAATAATTTAGTGTCTAAACAAATGGTTGATAAAATAAATTTAAAAATATTAGAAGACCCTAAATCATATAGGATTGCTTGGTTGCAAAAGGAGAATAAGTTGTCTATGAAAGAATAATTCTTAGTAAAACTAAAATTAGGTACATATCATGATGAAGTTTTGTGTGATATAATATTAATGGATATATGTCATTTGTTGTTGGGTAGACCATGAAAATTTGATGGGAAATATTTGCATGATGGGAGAGAAAACAATTATAGTACTAAAGAATGACAAGAAACATAAATTGATTCCACTAAAGGAAAGAGAGTAAAAAGTTTTAGTAGTGCCATGATTTGTGACAAGAGAATATATATATATTGTATTAGTTTCTATAGTTTGCAACATTGTAGATGTGAAGGAAGCACTATAGAAGTTACAAAATTGGGAAAAATATATTAGAACATCATATTTGATAACATTCCATATAGATTGCTACTAATAAGGAGCATTAGTTAACATATAGATTTAATACTAGCATTTAGTTTACCAAACAAGATGGTCCATATAATAATACCAATAGAAAATGTGGAATTAAATTAGATAAGTGTAGGAATTAATGAAGGTTTGATCAAAGAGAATTTGAGCCCATGTGTAGTACTTGTAGTACTAGCACCTAAGAAGGATGGTGAGTGTAGGATGTGTATAGACACTAAAGTAACCAAGAATATCATAATCAAATACAAATTCCCATTGTTAAGGAATGATGAAATTATAAAATATTTGAGTGGAGCAAATTACTTTACCAAGATTGATTTGAAGATTAGTTATCACTAGATTATAATAAGATAATGAGATGGGTAAAATACTAAATCTAAGATAGATCAATAATTGTATGAGTGGTTTGTTATGCCCTTTGGGTTAATTAACTCACCTAGTACATTTATAAGGTTGATGAATGAAGTGTTGAAATATTTGGATAAATTCATGGTTTTTTATTTAGATGATATCTTTATTTTTAGTAAGACTAAAGAAGAACACCTAGATCATTATAGAATAGCATTACAAATATTTTGGGAAGAAAATTTGTTAATAAATGTGAATAAGTGTGGTTCATGAAGTTAGCACTAGTATACTTGGGATTTGTAATATTAGTTGAATAAAATGGATCAAAAGAAAATAAGAGAAATTGTTGAGTGGGCTACACTAGTGAATGTTGAAGAGGTAAGATATCTTAATGGTTTTCCAAGATTTCACAAGAAGTAAATCAAATATTTTAGTGTAATTTATGATTTAATAACCGATACAATGAGATGAGAGAAGAAATAATTCAAATGAACATCGAACATCAAAACCAAATATAAGCTTTAAGCTGTTAAAGAAGAAGATAAAATAGAAAGTGTTAGCATTGCCATATTTTGACAAGGAATTTTGATGCAGGAACATCCAGCAGTGTAGGGAAATATTGCATCACCCAAAAAAAAATTGTTTTCTTTATTTTCTTTAGTTTTTTTGAGTCCCATGATGGAACCTAAGGGGTTTAAGACAACCAAGAGTCAAAAAAAGTGAAAACAGGCACTTACTATTTTTAGTGTCTAAATGGGCTTATATGGACCTGAAAATTTATCCCAAGGAGTAGAACTGAAAAAAATTCAATCGCAAAAGAATCACCTCAATACCCTGCACAATTTGGGAGATATTAAAGTTTTTGTCCCAAGAAATTTCTCCAATGCAGCTTCAATTTCAAATATGAAGACTTTAGAGGCTGCAAAACAACTCAAAAAGTTGACAAACCAATAGCTTTCCAATGATATGAAATAATAGCAAATAGAACACTCGGATCAAAAGTTATGGCCCTGCGAAGTTGCCCCTCTAAAAAGTGAATTTCATTAAAATTTCTTCTTAGGCTAGAAATCAAACGAAAGACTTTTGGCACCAAAACAAAAGGGAAGGTCGAACTTTCTAGAACATTCTAGGGTGGTTACAAGGTAAAATAAAAAGGGTTGAGTGGGGGTTGTAAAAGGTGGCTCCAATAGTGCAGATTGTGGCTCTGAATAATATATTTTATTTTCAGAGTTGATTTTGTTGTAATGAATCAAGCCCATGAGGTTGTAGCATGAAAGCTTTGAACCTTTAATTTCATTATCTGAAAATAATTGAAAGTGGGTTGTTTTTTTGTCTCGCATATTCTATATTGGTATCTATTGTTGTGATTTTTGTGGTTTTGGGCGGCTTGGCCCTCATCAAGTGGTATCAGAGCAAGAGTTCTTGAGCTTGTAATAGAGCATCGAATGTGAGGTAGTTGCAACAAGACCTGTGAGTGTGGGTTGAGTTAAAGTTTCCTCCAAGACTTTCCCAACATGGTAGAGGTAGAGGTCGAGGTGGTGGAGGAAGAGATCCACCTAGAAATGAAATCAGATCCCTTATAAGGAAATTAGAAACCTTGCAACAAGAGTTTCAAAGAAGAGACATGCAATGAGACAGAGATGACAGTGAAGATGAAAAGGAAGAGGAAATGGAAGAGGAAGAGCAAGATCCAATGGATCCTGGAGAAAAAAGATTGCTACGAGCGATCTCAAGAATTGGGAAGAGACCTAAATGGAGATTTCAACTTTTAGTGGAAGTCTAAATCCTAAAGAATTGATCGATTGGATCAATGACATGGAGGATTTTTTTGAGTTTGAGGAGACTGAAGATCCTCACAGAGTGAGGTTTGCAAAGAAAAAATTGAAAGGTCATGCCAGTATATGGTGGAAAGAGGTCCAGTTAGAAAGAGAAAGACAAGGGAAGGATAAAATTTCTAGATGGGACAAAATGGTGTCAAAATTGAAGAAACATTTTATTACAGTCGATTACGAATTTGAGTTGCTCAAGAAGATGCAGAGCTTGAGGCAAGGAACAAGGACGATGAAAGAATGAACAAAGGAATTTTAGAAGGTCTTGATTCAGACAGAAAATTATGAAGCGAATAGAGAGAAAGTTTCATGTTATATTAACGGGTTGAATCCAAGCATTCAGGAAGAATTGGCAATGGTAAGAATGACCACCATTGAGGATGCTTATCATTTTTCTATAAAGGTTGAAGAACGACTGAACAAGAGGTTTGAGAACAAATAACAAGGTCGAGGTTGTGGAGGAAAGACTGGTGGATGGTCATATGGAGTTCGAAATGAAGATCAAAAGAAGGGTGAAGGCTTCAGTAGTAGCCAAAACCAAAAAGGAGATAACACCTACCATCCTCGTGATCAAAATAATGGAGAGCAAAGAGGGAGAGGAAGATCTAGACAAGGATCGGAAAGAGGAGGATTTCATGGAACTTGTTTGCAGTGTGGAGAAGGACATAGAGCCTATGAGTGCCCTCAACATCAAGGAAGGACAAATAGAAGACTTGAGGGTAATGCATGAGTTGCACATGTAGATGAAGATGTTGAGTCTTCACATTTTGAGGATGAAGAAAGAGGAGAGGTTCTTGTTACTAGAAGGGCCTTGTTGAATGAGAAGGAACCAACTCAAAGGAAGAATTTGTTTCACACCAAATGTAAGTGTGAAGTTAAAGTTTGCAACGTTATTATTGATGGAGGTAGTATTGTGAGTGTCTAATCTACAATTAACTAACAAGAGACAAAAAACATGTGTTAATCATGTTAGAAAACCAAGTAAAACACTCCCTATGAGATTCTCAATCAAGAAAGATAAGAAAACATGATGAAAACATGAAATAAACAACACAAAAGCATGTAAACTCATCTAAATCAATCAAACCTTCATCCCATAGGGGGATTGGTGCTCCTTTGATGTGGAAAGGAGCCCTTTCCCAATCCCAATGATAATCTCCAATATTGTAGATGATTCTAAGTATGAAATTGATGCTAAGTGATGAAAATAAGCTCAAAAGTGATGAAAATGGTGATTGCTATGAAGTGAAATGCCTATAGTAAGAATGCATGAAGTTGTGGATCCATATTGTGAAGAGAATGCTTCTATTTATCGAACTCAAGGGTTGAAGGATGAGAGAAATTGGTGAATGTGGGATAAAATGGGAGCTAATGAGAATGTGACACTTGTCAAAATTCTATTGGAGGAAGGTGGAGCACATTTTGGGAAATGTGTTAAGGAAAGGGGGGTGTAAGAGGAATAAATGAGAATGGTTGAGGATTTAAAAGGTTGTAAGAATTTATTGAATGTGGTTGGAGATGTGAGAGGGTGTAAGAGGAGTTATTGAAAATGTAAGAGAAGTTATTGAGAATGTGATAGGTTTTTGAAACTTTTGGAGGGAAATTGAATGAGGAGGTGGTTGAGAGGAATATTTCTTGGAATATGCCTTTGTGAGGATAAATAGAGGAATTAGTTAATTAAAATGAATAAATTTCATGTGCAACTTGGTTAGTTGACCATGGGTTGATTTAACTCTTGAGGAGTTAAAAGTTGGAGGATTTATTAATGATGATTAGAAAGTGATTTAGGGTTAATTAATTCTTAATTAATTAATTGGAAGGGGTTAGGGGATTGTAACATTTGATTTGATTGATTTAATCAAATGAGAGGATTTAGGGAGATTTAATTAAATATGATGAATATTAGTTAGAAGAAAGGGTAAATTAATCCAATAAATTTAATTATTTGATTAATAGGTGGAATTGTTGATTTTAACTAAATAATGTTGATTATTTAATTATCTGGTTAGTTTGAGGTGATTAAGGAAGAAATGGTGTTAGTTAATCAGAATCAAATACATAGTATCAATCATGACTTTTTAAGTGTACATTTTGCACCTCTTTGAAGTGAGGTACCTGTTGCATTGGTTCAAAGAATAACATTGTCGATATCAAAATTCAAAAAATATATTTATTTTTTTGGATGCCCCACTATTGTCCCAGTGGAAAGAAGTGTGCTAGTACATTTCCCCTCCGAGAGATCGGGCGGAATTCCAATTTTAGGGTCGATCTCGCGATAAATATGTTAGCAACAAATATTTTAGGGTTGATCTCACGAAAAATATGTTTGTGAATGCAGGATGGATGCATTGATGTTATTTTGGTGAATTTCATGATAACATGTTAGCGTGAAAGAGGATAGAAGAATGAGAGGGATCAACCCTTGATTCCGAGAATATGCAGAAGTCCAACAAGTCTATGATTCGTCAAGACTTTATTAGATATAATGATGAGTGATGATGATTTGCTTATCCAAACATTGGGACACGAATGGCACAAATTTCCTTATATTTGATAACACACATAGATACGATGCATCAAGGTATAGACAACCAGGATGGAATTGTACCTAGTGAGATGGAATTTGACTCAAAAATTAGATAGGAGTATCCTTGTTCACACTTGGCATACAAAACCTTGTTAGAGTGTACTTTAGACATTTCAAACATCTCAAACCAAAACATAAAAAGGTAAAACCTCCAAATGTAATAGTCAACAAGATATCCAAAGTATCCTCCTTACACACCGAACAAGATTAGCATAACCAAGGTTATATTACAAGAATATCCAACAAGCACAATAGACAAAAGATAATGATCAATGCCCCATTCCTTTCTCTCTAAATCGTTTTGATTAGACATCATCGAGAGGTCATTGGAATGAGTGCAATAAGATAAATCAAAAGAAAAGATCAAGTAAACAAACAAGCTAATGTTCTTCATACCTCTAGCCAAGACTAAACTACGGTGATGTCTAAAGTTGATGTCCATTGTAGGAAGGATGCATCCTAGGACATTATTTTATCAAATGATTGTGAGACTAATGGGATGATAGGCTATTGATACCAAGAGTTGACCAACTTTTTTACCTACTTACCTAGACTTAAGACATGTACGTTTGAGTTTTCACTTTTAATTTGCTATACTTGTCTTTGATTGTTTTGCCAAAGGGTGGAGATGATGATTGATTTATTGTGAGTGGATGTTTATTGCAAGTGAAAGTGAAATGGGATGGGTGATTTTGGGTTTTTTAATGTTTTTGGTATTTTTGAAATGTTATGAGGCTATTTTTGAATTTTTGATATGTTTTACAAATATTTTGATTTTCAAAATTTTTAATGTTTTGGTGATTTCTGATATTTTGACCAAGAACCTAACCTAAGGACCTATTCTAGGGGCCTTGGGGGTTGATCAAAGATTAGTCTTGCCTACATTATACATGTAGAAACCACATAGTTCGACTGACATAGACTCGTTTATTGATGAAGAATATGAACATGTGGATTGTTAGTTTATTATGATAGACACCTAAAGGACTGACCTAATGTCTCGGGGGCTGATCAAATATTAGCCTTGCCTATGTTCAAGCTCAGAGATGACGTAGTTCAACATGATGACTCTATTTTTTTATTTTTTTCTATTTTTGACCTGTTTATGGATTTTTGACATGTTTTGGATGTTTTTGGATTTTCTAATTTTATGAATGTTTTTGGATTTTCTAGTTTTAAGAAAGTTTGCAAGAATATACACGAATCTGATCTAGTGCAAATATAAGAACATTCCCCCACTATGATTCCCTAGACTACTCCGTTATAGGTAGGACAAACTGACCTTAGGAATGTGCCAAGTAGTTTTAGGATGGAACATGATACCAACACAAGATCAAGCTATGATACAGACACGGATGGGTAATGGAAGGATTAATGGAATGTGATGGGTGAATGTGATGGAAAACGATGGTAGGGGATGTAGAACAAGTCAAAGAATCCATGGTGGATGGAAAGTCTTTTATTTACACAAGGCGCTTGTTTTCCAGGTTTTCACCAAGGTACTTTCCCAAAATGCCACCAAAGTGGTTTTCACTAGAGGACAATTTTTTTCTTTACTGTTTTCAATCCTTTTTTTATTTTTTTGGATTTTTACATTTTTTGATTTTCTTGGATTTTTTATTTATACCTTGCAAGCTTAGGCATAATTTTTTTTGAGATGGGAGCTATTGATGGGCTCCTGCAAAGGCTCACCTTTGGGTGTGGATAGCTGATATGCTCATAATTTGTAACTTTTCGTGACGACAAAAGTTCCTAACCAGTTGGGTTCAAACTTTCCGTTGTTGTCTAGATTTGGTACATTTTTCTAATTTTCTTTCAACACAAGCTCTCTGACTTGAAATGACCGACTCTTGATCTTCTTATTATATCTTTGTTTGAGATAGTTATGGTAGACTTGTAGGTGGTTCAAAGCATCCATGCACTACTCATCTAGTAGTTATAGCTTGTTCAACTGTGACACCCGATATTCTTCATCAGTAATGATATTCTATAATGATATTCTTAAGGATAGGAGCTCAATCTCAATGGGAAGGATGGATTTTGATCTATAGACTAGGGAGAAGGGTGTTGCACCTGTAGGCATGTAAATACTCATTCATTAGGCCCATAAGGTGAGATTTAGCTATAGGTGCTAGTCGCAACTAGATTCATTGACTATTTTCTTGAGGATTTTTAGGATGGTTTTACTAGAAGCCTCAACTTGGCTATTACCCTGGGGGTAGTATGGGGTGGAGAAGCGATGTTGGATATTAAATTTTTGGCATAGCTCATAGACATCCTAGTTTTTGAAGGGTGTTCCATTCTCTGAGATAAGGGCTTGTGGAACATCGTAATGACAAATGAGGTAGTTCAGGATGAACTTGGGTATCTGATTCCCTATTATATAGGTTATGGGGATGGCCTCTACCCACTTTGTGAAGTATTTGATGGCAGTGATAATGAACTTGTGTCCATTAGATGAGGTGGGTGTGATTTTTCCAATGAGATCGAGCCCCCATTGTGAAAAGGGCCAAGGTGTTATAATCGGTTGGAGCTCCTAAGTTGGTGCATGCATGAGGTCCCCATGTTGTTGGCATTACAAACATTTTCAGACATAATCATGAGCTTCCTTTTCCATTGTAGGCTAGTATTACCCCATCCTCAGTAGTTTTTTGGCCAAGGTCATACCACTAGAATGCGAACCACAAATACCATTGTGTACCTCTATTAAAGTAGTCAAAGATTCCTTGGGGTTAAGGCATCGCAAGAGGGTTCCTTCAATACTTCTATGGTAGAGGGTATCACCTAAGATGAAAAAACAAGATAATTTTTTTATAAAGGTTCTCTTAAGGTTTGGGGTGATGTTGGCAGGGAGGACTCCAATTTTTAGGTAGGTGAAAATGTCATGGTACGAAGGATCATCAGGACCAAAAATTTGCACACAAACTCAGATTCTAGTACCTCGAAAGATGGTACAAGAAGTTGCTCTACTAGGAATTCATGTTTATGGATGTTTTGTGGGATATCTAAAAATGATTCAATTGTTTCCATAGTGTCAACTGCTATGTTGTTTACCCTTGGTATTTTCTCAAATGTTATGTCGATGAAGAACTCCTTGAGATCCTCTACCAATTTCTTGTACGGGATAAGTTCTTCATCCTTTGTTTGGTATTCATCACTGACCTGGTTGATAATTAGTTGTGAGTCCCCATAGACCTTGAGTGTCATGATTTTCCACTATATTGCAATTTGAAGCCTTATGACCAGTGCCTCGTATTCCACAATATGCCTTGTATTCTGTAATGTTATTGGTGCAAGGAAAAGATAACCTGTATGATTTAGGAATACTAGTCTCCTTGTGGTGTGATGAAGAAGACTCCTACTCCTGGCCCATGTTGTGTGTATGATCCATCAAAATATACCTTCCAATGATCTACTACACTAAGATTGAAGATTGACTCATCTAAAAATTCAAATACCAATGGATTCTCTGAATATATAGGTGCTTCGGCCAGCTAATCTACAATTGTCTGTCCCTTGATAGCTTTCCATTCCACATATTTAATGGCATATTCTATCAAGATCATGACCCACTTATCCATTCGTCCTGTGAGTGTTTCTTTAGAAAGTCGATATTTGATGGGGTCTATTTTGGCGATGAGCTTGATTTGATGAGCCAACATGTAGTGCCTGATTTTTTGTGTGGAAAACACTACTGTGATGTAAGCTTTTTCAATTAATGTAATTTAGCTCGTGTCCCACTATGGTCCTACTAATATAGTAAATGGCTCTCTCTTTACCTATTTCATCATGCTAAGCTAGGGGAGCCCCAAGGGTTGTCACTATAGCTGATATGTAGAGGATGAGTGGTTTGTTCTGGACTGGTGGCATGAGAACTGGCAGTGTCAACAAGTATTCTTTGATTTGATTGAATGCCTAATCATATTTCTCATCCCATTTGTATGCTACCCCCTTGTGGATTAGATGAGAATATGGGATTGTTTTATTTGCTAATTGTGCTATGAACCTACGGATTGATTGAAGCTTGCCCTGTAAACCCCTCAACTATTTTAGTGTTCGTAGTGCTTCCATGTTTAGGATTCCTTTGACTTTGGTAGGGTCTATCTCGATTCCCCTCATTGATATAATATACCCAAGGATATTTCCTGATTGCACGCCGAAGACACATTTCTTAGGATTGAGTCTTACCTTATATTCTTCCAGTCGGTCAAAGATAGGGCCCAAGGTTAATATGTGGTCTTGACGCTTTCTTGATTTGGCTAGTATGTCATCCACATAGTCTTCTACAGATTTGTAGATCATGTCATGGAAAATCAGAGTCATAGCCCTTTGGTATGTAGCTCCTGTGTTCTTTAACCCAAATGGAATCATGTTCCAGCAGTGAGTGCCTTGTGGACAGGTGAAGGTTTTCTTATGTTGATCTTGCTATCATAATCTGATTGTATCCTGAGAATCCATCCATCAATGATAACATCTTGTTCCTTATTGTTAGATCTACAATCATGTCTATTTTAGGAAGAGGGAAATCATCCTTAGGGCATGCTTTGTTTAGGTCCCTAAAGTTAGTGCAGATACAGATGCCCCCAATGGGCTTAGAAATAGGTACAAGGTTGGAAACCCATTCAAGATAATCAATGGGTTGTATGAAGCCAACATCAAGGAGTTTCTATAGTTCAAGTTTGACCAATAATGTGATATGCAGATGCATCTTTCTCAGTTTTTGTCTCACTGGTTTTTCCCCTAGATAGATAGCTAGATGATGGATGACTACCTCTGGATCTAGGCCTAGCATGTCAGCATAGGTCCATACAAAATTTACTTTCCTTTCTTTCAGAAATGTAGCTATCTTTTCTTATTCCTTGGTCAAAAGTGACTTAGCATAGAAAGTGATGTATGTTGTCTCTTCAGTTCCTAGATTCATTGGGTTGCATTTTTCTGCCAATACTATTGATTTTTCTTGATGGATGGAACTAAGGGGAAGATTGAATCCCTCATCCTTTGGCACCTCAAAGAGGTTTTCACCATCAGATACGTCCTTTGTTTTTACTATTTTTGGGTCAAAAAGTACCACAGTGCGGTTTTCACTTAGAGACCTAGACGTTACTCTTAGATTTTCTATTTTGCGACTAAGAGATTCAATCATTTCCACATAGTACGCATGTGTGTCCAGCTTAATATCAAACCCTATTTTGTGATCTCCATATGGTAGAGTATCCCTTAGTCCCATGAATTCCAAGAGAGCCTCATCATTTTTTAATGTATCTAAGATTGAAGGTCCTCATTGGTCACAATCGATGAGTTGGGGGTAAATGAGTTTTAGGTTGGTGGCTTGGGTATCTGACTCAAAAGACATGGAGGTGATCATAAAGAGAGAGGAATCCTCAAATAACATGGGTAAATCAGAGATGGGATCCTCATCATACATGTTGGTTATATCGAATGTATAGTTATCTAGGGGTAGACCAGTGGACACTAGTAATTGAGGAGGAGCTTTGAATTTTTTAACAGAGGTACCCTTTCCAAGAATGGTTATCTTCATAGGGGTACATCCAAGGCCAAGATTCTTTAGGTGCTTCTCAAGAATGATAGGTTCTAATAGGTCGTTGTCATTTTTCCTGAGCTTTTTATTTTTGTTATAACCCCAGTTAATCATTAGTTGTAGTCCTTTGTTATCATCTTTCATGGGGAGATCAGGTATGGTCTTTCATCTTGATATAACAGGCTTGATACATCTTTTTTGTATACCACCTCTTTGCTTAGGTCTCCCCACTTTTTGAAGGTGGTAGGCTCTGCTTTGAAGGTCTGATATGTTGTGTTGATTGGATGTGGTTTCCCATGAGATCTAGGAGATTGAGGTAACTCTCCCACCACAAAGGCGCTCTTTTTCATTTTATAGTCTCCACACCCATTATCTTGGATTATAACCTTGACATTTGGGATGTTTTGAATGGAAGGTGTCTTTGTCTCAGAAGTGGAGGCTAAGGTGGATGGGTCAACATAAGGGGATGTGGGTCCCTCATCATTTTTTGGGACTTGAGGGATCTTGTAATACTTAGCCTCCAAATTTTTGCAATAATAAAAAAGCTCAGGGTTGCCATGGATCGTGACTTCTTGGTTTTGATAAGGGAATTTGACACATTGGTGGAAAGCGGATGAGAGATCTTACATCCCATGGATCCATGGGCATCCTAGGAGGATATTGTATGGGAGTTCAAGGTCAAGGACCTGACAAGTGGTCTCCATGATTGTTGGCCCTACTTGGATAGGGAGTTGAATGGTGCCTTGAGACACCCTTTCTTGATCATCATAAGCCCTGATAGTGATACCTTTTCCTTTTTCAATGAAATCTTCTGAGAATCCCAGATTCTTTATTAATTATAGAGTACAAATATTCAAATTTGCACCCCCATCCACCAAGACCCGTTTGGCTTTAATTCTTGTGGACTAGGACTTCAAGATGGAGTGCATGGTTATGAGATCATGCTCAGAGAATGTGAAAAGATGTGGTGTATTGATATGTCCAATCATAGCTTAGAATTTGTCTGCATCAAGATCTGTGGAGATGGAAGATGCAGCTAATGCTTTTTCTAGGATTTCCCTATGTGCAAGGGAGATTTTTAGCAACTCCATGATGGAGATTTGGGCTGGGGTCTTTTTCAGTTGATCTAGGACATTGTAACCACTAGGGATTGATTTCGGATTGGAGATGGGTGCTTTGGGTGGCGGTGAAGGTACTAGGATGGAGATTCGGCTGCCACATGTGGTGACTCCACAATCGACTTTAGGTCCTTTGATATTGACAACTGTTACCCATTCATCCAAGGATGCAACAACATGGTCATAGATATGGTTCACATTGTTGTAACTCTTTCATTTACCATTGTTGTTTCCTTTATTATGATTCAACATAAAATTCGTGTATATCTTAAGATCTTGATTCTTGGCTAGTTTTTCAATGGTTATGGTCTTATCATCAATGGGATCTTGGATCAGATTCTTGAGTCTCATACAACTGGTTGTCATGTGTCCCTTTATTTTGTGAAAGTCACAAAGGTGCTTCTTGTTATACCATGGCGGTTTAACTTGAGGCTCTTGATTATTTTTGTAGACTAGGATTTTGATGAGATTTTCTTATACCAGTGGTTGCATGACAAATTCGATTGGTTCCCCAAGTGGTGTGTATTATCATTTAGGGGGATATTTTTTCTTTGGGGGTGGTCCCCCTTGAGCATTTATGTTTTTGACAGTTTGATTGTTAGGTTATTGTTGAGATGATGGGTTGATTTGTGGGTTGTTTTGGGTATTGATTTGTGGTTGGTGGTACGCTTGTTGTTGTGTATTCTGCCTTGGGGCACTAATAACAACTTTGGCATCAACAACACCATTGTTATTAAAATTATTGTTCTTGGCCCTCGTGCGAGGTTTGTCATTGTAACTTGTTGATGGTTGATTGTCTTGGTATGTGGGTGTGCCCCCTTGTGCTATAAGGTCTCTTTCGATGTTGGGTGCCTTGGGGATCAATTGGTCATATGTTGTTATGAATTTCATTTTCAAATGAAAGGACAAGGTCCCTTCAAGGTTGGAGATGATAGTCTCGATTTGTTGTTCTTCTGGCATAGACCATTTGCTCTTGCTGGCCTTGGATCACCATCATTCCAAGAAAGTTGCAAATGTTTCTCCTTTGGCTTGTTTTAGGCCGGATAATTCTTCTAGGCTCACTTACACGCCCAAATTAAATGACTAATTTTGGGTAAACAAGTCCATGATTTCTTGAAACTTTTTAATTCTAGGGGAGATACGGGAGAACGATTCCATTACTGGACCAGCCAAGATTTGAGGGAAGAGTCGTATTAGATAAGAATCATCATATGCAACCTCCATATAGTGTACGTGGAATTCCCTAATGTGATCTTCAAGATTTATGTTCCCTCAATATTATCAAATTTTGGTATTTCAAAGCCTGGTGGAAATGGAACCATTGCAATGCTTCTATCAAATGGATAGGGACACAAATTCCCTTGTGATTTTTTAACCTTTCCAGATTGGATGTATTGTATTTGTTGTAAAAACAATTTGACTTGCGAGGAGAGGTCATTTTGTGGATCACGTGGTGGGATGTAAGTGTTTTGAGATGGTACATTTGGTTGGATGAAGGATGGGGTGGCTTGCATGTTTATGTTCAACGAATTTTGTTGTTTGTTTGTGAGAGGTTGCTGTAAGTTTTGTTGTGCGAGCAACGCTAGTTGGTATGCCTGTAGTTTTTGTTGTGCCAACAATGCTTGTTGTTGGTCTTGCTAATGTTTTTTTTGCTGCTATGCCAACAATTCTTATCGTTGGGCTTGTTTTTGGGCTACTTGTTGTTGTGTTTAGTATTTTTGCAAGGCTTGTTGATAAGCTTGTTGTTGTAACATGGCTTGTGCTTAGGGTTATTGCACTTGGTATTGAGCTTGTGCATGTGCTTGAGCTTAAGCTTGTTGTGTGGCTTATGGAGCTTGTTGTTGTTGCAACAAGGCTTGCACTTGTGCTTGGGCAGCTTGTTGTGCTGCCCGATGTGCTTGTTGTGCGGCTTGTTGCATAGATTGTGTAGTTTGTTGAGCTTGGAATTGTTGAAGTGCCTTTTGGTATGCTTGTTGGGCTGCTTGCAATGTGATGTACTAATTTTCTATGTTTGGATTTGGTGGTGGAGGTAGGTTATTTTGTGGGATGGTGTGAGATGGTATGATGAGAGATTATTGGGGTGGTTGTTGAGGTGTTTGAGTGATGACAAGGGGTTGTGTGGTAGATGGTATGATTGATGTGCTTGGTCCTTTGGAGACCATGTTATGAGATGTTTGAGGTGTTGTAGATGATGTAATGATTGGTTGTGATGTTTGGATTGGTGCCACTTGGTGTTGTGATATCAGTGGCATGCTCAGAGGATTTGGTATGATCAATGTGTTGATTTGATTTGTGATTGGGTGACTGATTTGATTTGATTGGTTTTGGATTGGTATGTTGGATAAAGTGGGTTTCCCTATACCTTAGATTGGTGTGGATGTTGATGTCAAAAGAGGGAATGATGGGAAGATTGGTGATGTGTTCCCTTGTGGGATGGAAGCATTGAAAGTACCCCCTTATCCAAATAAATCCACTTGTCCTTGTGATATCATGGGAAGGGAGACTTGTGTATTAAGAGAGTATGTCGGTGTTGCGGAAAAGGTGGAGGGATTGTTTGTATCATGGAAAATGAGTGGCACATATGGATGTTTTGGATCTCATGGAATAGTGTTAGGAATACCCAAGATTGTGTTAGCCTCTAGATTTTGAGTGTTGACAAGTTGATTCAATTGAAGGGCTTGGAGTAATGAACTTCCCTTGGTGATCATGGGTTGACTTGGAGTAGGAGATGATGTGGGTTGTATGATGGGTTGGACGATGCTTGGGAATGAAGATGTGAATGATGTGGGTGGCATATTCCCAAGAGGTTGTTCAACAATCGTGCTCACATCAAAATTAGAAGGGAGTTTAGCCCCTTCCTTTGCTAATGCCAACATGTATTGTGCGGGATTGAGTCTCATGACCGTGTTGACAATTTTGTGTGTTTTGAGATTTTGGACTAGTTTAATTATTTCATCTTGGGTCATTCCTTGGAAATTTTTGGTGACATCCTCCACTTTACAACCTCCCTCTTGAAGATCTTGTGGTTGTTGAGGGGGGTTAAGTGAAGGGTTGGTAGATTACATAGGGTTTAATTCCGGTGCAGTTTGGCTCAAATCGCTTGAAGTGGATGTTTCTTTGTTTTTCTCCATGGTCTTCTTGTGTTGTGATCTTGTTTGGACCATAAAATTGGGATCAACTTTTAGGAATATAGGAGGTAAACCTCTAATGCCTTAGGTTGGTCTAAACTTTAGGTACAAAAATAAAGTCTAGGATGTTTTCATGATCAAATGAAGGGTGAATGATGTAGATGATTGAAATTTTGAGAAATTTGGAGGAATACTAGACTTTAGGATTTAGGATTTTGATTTTGATTTGGTTTGATTTGATTTGGATAATGGAATTTTAGATCCCAAGATGTTAGATGTTATCTTGGGGAAAACTTTTCCAAATGGGGTGATAATTTAACTAAATGTGTGAAGAAGGATTCATCCACACACACCTAGCCAAACAAAGTGATTTTGATTTTGATTGAAGGATTTACCAAAAGTCTAGCATGAATGGTTTTTCCAAAGTTGCAAAATTTGTTTATGAGATGGGATTTCATTGATGATGGTGACAAATGAAAGGGGTTGATTTTGATCCTAGATGAACCTAGAGAAACTTTGTTTACAAGACCAAGGTATTGAAGAACATGGTATACCTCTAAAACTTTCAACTCTATGTGAGAAATTCAAAACGTTGGAAAAGATCCGAATTTTGACAATAATAGAATGAACACAAGTTTGGATTGTTTCTTGAAGCACGTTTGTAAAAGTTGTATACCAATCTATCTCTGGTTTCGTAAAGTGCTAAAATATGTTTCTTGAGAGCCTTTGGACTAAGACGCTTATGATGATTGATAGACCTTGGTTTCGAGATTTTGAATTTGTGGGAAATCATGAGATCAAACACATATGTGGGGTTCAATTGTCTTTTATCTTGATTAAATGGATTATTTTTACCACATCAACCCTCTTGCTTAACTTTCAAACTAAATTTCTATGTCTCAACTCCTTTTTGTTCCACAAGGTCCATTCTGTGAAAATCAAAGAATTAAAGGCATAATTTTCCTAGGTTGACTTTGGAGAGAAAAAATTGAGATATGGGCCCAAATATTTAGAAGCCTCTAAGGATAAAATCTCTAGGGACAAGTAGTAACATTTGGACTCTTCAAGGATATTTTTTCTTCCAAAGGATTTGAAATTTTGATGACTTGTTGAATGTTTGTTTCAAAGTTTGAGATCAAAGCGATGTATTTAACTGACTCACAAATTGTACAATCCTAGAATAGAAATGGCTATACTTTGTTGAGTCCCCACTCATATTTCTCCAAACACTGAGACAAAGCAAACAATTGGAGATTTGACGACATTGGCTCCCCTCCACGACACACACTTTTCGGGACCACCAAATATCAAAATCCTAAAGATCCGGAGACCTTAAGGATTTTTTTTTTTTCTACTTTGAATAGTACAAATGTGGGGCAGCTTCAAAATGACCATTCTTGTACCAAAAAGTATTAAGGATTTTGGCCTTTAAACAAAGGGTTGTAGTAAGGACATCCAGTTCAGGGGGTACAATGATAAACTCCATCAAGAGGTCTCCCAACCCTTAGAACAAGGGCTTTACACATCATAAAGATATTGGAGGAGAGCTATCATGTACCACTTCTCATCAGTTGCAAACTTTCCTTGCAATCACAAATTTATATAGCGGTTTGAAAGAGCTTAGTGTTAGCTCGTTACCACTTGGGTCATTCCCTTAGGGTGAGTAATTTTTCCCACCAAGGCAGACCCTCTAAAGATAAACAAAAATGAATAAGTACATTTGTAGTTTGATCGCCTAAAGCACTAGGAGGGAACACACACAATGCCTTTCCTTCACACTCGCATGATTGTTCAATTTTAGATCCAAATTTGAAATGTGTGGGTAATTTTACAAAACCAATGTCACTAGAATGCTTTTGATTCTCAAGATCGTTGGAAGGCACGAGAGAAGTGCATACCCATTCGAATGACACAAATTGCAAAAAATCACAAAACAATTGAAGGCACAAGTTCTTTTTGAACCCAAAGTAAAGATGAATTCTTTTTAGAGCATCAAACTATTTGTGAGTTTGTCTTGTTCAACTTTAGCCCAAAATCAAAGTCTGGTAAGTTCCTAATGTTCAATTTTAATCCAACTTTGACAAATCTTGGGTTGTTTGTTAATTTTAAGCCCAAATGTAACTTTAGTTGGTCCTAAAATAGAAATGAAAAGCAGAATTGGAAAGCATAAGCTATTACAAGGAGCATTAAAAAATGCTTTTAGGTCTCCAAATCACTTTTTCTTCCTTTCCTACAAAGGAAACGCTAGATCATGAATGCAACACTCTGCAATTGGAAAATACGATGCTAAAATTGAAGGTGACTCTCTATTGAAAAGCAAAGGCAACACTCTATAGAGGATAGAGAGTGCATATGTGGTGAAATATCAAAGGCGACACTCTATCAGAAGTAGAATTTAGACAGAAGATAGAATAGATAGAGGTGACGATGTAGCAAATGCGACGCGATGTTGTGAAGCTGACGCTGGAGGCAAAGGTGATGCTCTGCAAGTAAGCGAAGGCGACGCTATAAGAAAAGGCGATGTTGTATCTATCAAATGCGGTGTCGCTCTCCTGTATCTACAAAAAATGGAATTCTCAAGCAAAACTGGTCAAAATAACATGATTATCCCTCCTACTAGTGCCAAAATGTGAGTGTCTAATCTACAATTAACTAACAAGAGACAACAAACAAGTGTTAATCATGTTAGAAAACCAAATAAAACACTCCCTATGAGATTCTCAATCAAGAAAGATAAGAAAACATGATGGAAACATGAAATAAACAACACAAAAGCATGTAAACTCACCTAAATCAATCAAACCTTCATCCCATAGGGGAGTTGGTGCTCCTTTGATGTGGAAAGGAGCCCTTTCCCAATCCCAATGATAAGCTCCAATATTGTAGATGATTCTAAGTATGAAATTGATGCTAAGTGATGAAAATGGTGATTGCTATGAAGTGAAATGCCTATAGTAAGAATGCATGAAGTTGTGGATCCATATTGTGAAGAGAATGCTTCTATTTATAGAACTCAAGGGTTGAAAGATGAGAGAAATTGGTGAATGTGAGATAAAATGAGAGCCAATGAGAATGTGACACTTGTCAAAATTCTATTGGAGGAAGGTGGAGCATATTTTGGGAAATGTGTTAAGGAAAGGGGGGTGTAAGAGGAATAAATGAGAATGGTTGATGATTTGAAAGGTTGTAAGAAGAATTTATTGAATGTGGTTGGAGATGTGAGAAGATGTAAGAGGAGTTATTGAAAATGTAAGAGAAGTTATTGAGGATGTGATAGGTTTCTAAAACCTTTGGAGGGTAATTGAATGAGGAGGTGGTTGGAAGGAATATTCCTTGGAATATGCCCTTGTGAGGATAAATAGAGGAATTAGTTAATTAAAAGAAATGAATTTCATATGCAACCTGGTTAGTTGACCATGGGTTGATTTAACTCTTGAGGAGTTAAAGTTGAAGGATTTATTAATGATGATTAGAAAGTGATTTATGATTAATTAGTTTAGAATTAATTAATTTGAAGGGGTTAGGGGATTGTGACATTTGATTTGATTTATTTAATAAAATGTGAGGATTTAGAGAGATTTAATTAAATGACTTGATTAAATTAAATATGATGAATATTAGTTAGAAGAAAGGGTGAATTAATCCAATAAATTTAATTATTTGATTAATAGTTGAAATTGTTGATTTTAACTAAATAATGTTGATTATTTAATTAATTTGTTAGTTCGAGGTGATTTAGGAAGAAATGGTGTTAGTTAATCAAAATAAAATGCATAGTATCAATCAGGACTTTTTAAGTGTCTACAAGTACTAATAACCTTGTTTCAGAAGAAATGGTTAGTAAGTTATGGTTGGAGAGAAGGCATCCAAACTCATACCGGATTACTTGGTTGTAGAAGGACCATAAAGCCTTGGTAAATGAACAATATCTGGTAAATTTCAAGATTGGAAATTACCATGATGAGGTATTATGTGATAGTATGCCTATGGATGTTTTTCATATGTTGTTAGGCAAACCGTGGCAGTTTGATTGGCGAGCAGTACATGATGGACATGCCAACACCTATTATTTGACAAAGGATGGGGTTCATCATAAGTTGAAGTCCTTGAAAGAGGAAGAAGAAAATGTATGCAGTAATGCAAGAATTTTTTGGTTGATGGAAGAAATTTCCTAGAAGGTATGAGGCATGAGCATATGTGCTATGCATTGATCCCTAGAATTGACAAAGAAGATACTAATGAGGTACCTGTAGAGGTTTCAAATTTGTTGAATGAGTTTCAAGCTATTATTTTTTATAACCTACCTAAAGGTTTTCCTCCAGTAAGAAAGATTAGTCATTAGATGGACTTGATTCTTGGGGCCAGTTTGTCATTTGTCAAATAAGGCAGCTCATTGTATGACTCCAACAGAGAGTGAAGAGTTGAACAGACAAGTGCAAGAGTTGTTGCAGAAGGGATTGATCAGGGAGAGTTTGAGTCCATGTGCAATACCTGCAATACTAGCACCAAAGAAGGATGGGGAATGGCAGATGTGTATAGATTCTAGAGCCATCAACAAGATCACCATCAAGTATAGATTTCCCTTGCCGAGAATGGATGACAATATGGATTGTTTGAGTGGAGTTGAGTACTTCACGAAGATAGATTTGAAGAGCGGATATCACTAGATCCAGATTAGAGAAGGAGATGAATGTAAGACAACCTTTAAAACCAAGGATGGCTTGTACGAGTGGTTAGCCATGCCTTTTGGGCTAACCAATGCACTAAGCACATCTATGCGGCTTATGAATGAGGTATTAAAAGAATTTTTAGGAAAATTTTTATTGTTTATTTAGATGATATTTTGATTTTCAATAAGACATTGGAGTCTGAGCACTTGATGCATATCTGAAGAGTTTTTTAGAAGCTAAGGGAGGAGAATTTGATTAATTTGAAGAAATGTAGTTTTTTGAAGAGAGAGTTGGTGTATTTGGGATTTGTTGTCTCAGCAAAGGGTCTTAAAATGGATCCATAGAAGGTGAGAGCTATCATTGAATGGCCTACCCCAAGGAATGTTACAAGGGTAAGATCATTTCATGGTCTAGCAAGTTTTTACAAAAAGTTTATTAAGAATTTCAGTAGTATTTGTGCATCTCTAACTGAAGCGATGAGAGGGGATAGAAAAGATTTTAAGTGGACTACAGGAGCAACCAAAAGTTTTGATATGTTGAAGAAGAAAGTTATAGAGCAACCTATTTTGGCACTTCCAGATTTTAATAAGGTCTTTCAGGTAGATTATGATGCTAGTGGCACTATCATAGGAGCTACATTTTGAGTCAAGAAGGTAAGCCTATTGCCTATTTTAGTGAGAATTTGAATGATGCTAAGAAGAAATATTTTGTCTATGATCAAGATTTTTATGCTATAATTCAGGATTTGAAGAAATGGAGACACTATTTGTTGGAAAAAGCATTTGTTTTATATACTGATCACCATGCTTTGCAGTATCTCAATAGTTAAGGAAAGTTAAATCAAAGGCACTTAAAGTGGGTTGAGTTTTTGTAGATTTATACCTTTGTTTTGAAGCACAGGAGTGGAAGGTCAAATAGAGTTGCAAATGCCTTGAGTAGAAGACAAAGTTTGTTGATAGAAATGAATAGAGGTCGTTGGGTTCAATGAACTCAAGAGTTTGTATCTTGAAGATCCAAACTTTGTAGAAGCTTGGAAGGCTAGTTTGGAACCTATTGCATTGGATAGGATGAGATGGTTGGATTTTTTAATCCAAGATGGGATGTTGTTTAGAGGAATCCAATTTTGCATTGCAAGGAGTTCTATGAGAGAGAATCCAATCAAGGAGAAGCATAGTGGAGGATTGGTTGGACATTTTGGTTGAGATAAGACCATTTCTCTTGTCAGTGAGAATTATTATTGGCCATAGTTACAACAAGATGTGAAGAATTTTGTACAAAGTTGCAGAGTATGTCAGATGGCGAAAGGAACAAGTTAGAATACTAGATTGTATCAGTCATTACTTGTACCTAAGAGGCCATGGGAGGATATTAGCATGGATTTTGTTCTTGGCTTTCCAAGGGCACAAAGAGGCATGATTCCATATTTGGTGTGGTCGATAGATTTTCAAAGATGACACATTTCATTTCATGTCATAAGACTAGTGATGTTGTTCATGTTGCAGATTTGTTTTTCAGAGAGGTGGTGAGACTACATGGTCTACCAAAGAGTATAGTTTCGGACAAAGATTCCAAATTTATTGGTTATTTCTGGAGGATAGTGTGGAAGAAGTTGAAGACAGATTTGAAGTTCGGTTCTGCACACCATCCACAGACTGGTGGAAAAATAGAGGTGGTGAATAGGAGTTTGGGTAACCTATTAAGATGCTTAGTAGGAGATAAGCCTAAGGGATGGGATTTGATTATACCACAAACAGAATTTTCTTATAATAATTTTGTCAACAGGAGCACTAGTAAATCACCATTCCATATTGTGTATGGGAGTAGTTTAAGAACTGTTTCTAAACTAGGAAAGATGGATAAGGGAGAGAAGAGTAGTGCTGAGGCTGAAGATTTTGCTGAGCACCTGAAGAATTTGCATGAAGAGGTGAAGAAACATATCAATAAGATGAACTCACAATATAAGGCTCAGGAAGATCAAAAAAGAAGTTATGAGGAGTTTTAGGTAGGAGATGAATTCATGGTTCATTTGCAAAAGGAAAGGTTTCCAGTTGGTATTTACAACAAGTTAAAGATGAAGAAGTTTGGACCATGCAAGATCTTGAAGAAGCATGATTCAGGAAATGCTTATGAGGTAGAGTTGTCTAGTGGAATAAATATTTCTCTTGTGTTCAAAATTGCTGATTTGACAGAGTATCATGATGGTGATAAAGAGGAGGGGTCAATAAAAGAACAGTGGAAAATTTTGGCACCTACTTCAAAGAAGGAAGAGATAGAAGAAATATTGGATAGCCGTGCAGGTAGAAGCACCAGAAACATGCAATATGCAGAGTACTTGGTGAAATGGAGAGGAAGGCTTGTTGAATATTCATCATGGTTGTCTGAGGTTGAGGTTAACCATCTTGGTTTCCCTCTAACTCCTGAGAAGTGTCAGGTTCACTTTTTAAATTACCTTGGGTGTCTGATACAGGAGCATCTAGTGGTGTAGAGCAATCTTGCATCACCCAAAAAAAAAATTGTTTTCTTTTTCTTTAGTTGTTTTGAGTCCCATGATGGAACTTAAGGGGTGTAAGATAGTCATGCGTCAAAAATAGTGAAAAATGGGAACTTAATATATTTTTAGTAAGTCGGCCTAAACGGGCTCATATGGACCTAAAAATTTACCCCAAGGAGCAGAAATGAAAAATATTTTTTGTCGCGAAAGAATCACCTCAATACCCTGCATGGTTTGGGTGATATTAAAGTTTATCCCAAGAAATTTCTCCAGTGTAGCTCCAATTTCAAATATGAAGACTTTAGAGGCCCCGAAACAACTTGAAAAGTTGACGAACTGACCTATGGTGGTTTATGTGTTGCAGATCTCTTTGAGAGCTTTCCAATGATATGCAATAATATCAAATCAAACACTCAAATCAAAATTTATGTTCCTGCAAAGTTTCCCCTCTAAAAAGTGAATTTCATTAAAATTTCTTCCTAGATTAGAAATCAAACAGTGAACTTTTGGTGCCAAAACAAAAGAGAAAGTTGAACTTTCTAGAACATTCTAGGTCGGTTATTAGGTAAAATAAAAAGGGTTGAGTGGGGGTTGTAGAAGGTGGCTCCAACAGTGCAGATTGTGGCTCTGAATAATATATTTTCTTTTCAGAGTTGATTTTGTTGTAATGAATCAAGCCCATGAGGCTGTAGCATGTAAGTTTTGAACCTGTAATCTCATTATTTTGAAAATAATTGAAAGTGGGTTATTTTTTTGTCTCCCATCTTTTGTGTTGGTATCTATTGTTGTGATTTGTGTGGTTTCAGGCGGCTTGGCCCTCATCAAATTTTAGGTTGATTGTGATGCAAGTGGAAATACAATAGAAGTGTTAAGTCAAGACTATGGGTTGATAGCTTATTTTAGTGATGCAAGGATGAGACACAATATTTGATCAATAGTTTTATCTCATAATCTAAAAACTTGATGAAATGGAGACACTACTAACTACCAAAGAAATTTGTGTTGTAGTGTAGAAAAATGTACACATATACATTTTCACTCTATGTTTGGGTCCTGTAATTTAAGTGGACTTAATTAAGCCTCTAATTGGCCCAATTATGTATTTAAAATCCTAATTAATCTTATTTTCCGAAAGGGGAACTTGTATTAAATAATTGTAAACATTAATTAAATTTCCTTAGAAATTGAGTGTCCTAGACTTAGGTCCTAGGACCCATTTGCCAACCAAGGGAAAATGGGTCCTCCTTAAGTTGAGGATCTCAAATTATAATACTTTTTTGGTGGCCTTTTTATGATTCAAATTACAATTACAATTGTCGGCCTTTGATGTTTAATTGTCAAGAAATTAGAAAATTACCTATAAATACAAGGTCTTTTTATCAATTCAAACTAAGCAACATTAAGGAAAATTTCACAAGAGAAAATATTATTGTCAAGAGCATTCAAGAGTAGATCTATTAGTCTTCTACATTAGCATTCAAGATCTCAAGCATCATGTCTAAGTTATTTGCATCTATGCATGTTTTTGGAGCTAACATTTTGATGTAGGTTTCAAGCATCAAGATCAACATCCAATCAAGCCATTTCATGCAAGATAAAATACTTGGAGATATTTGTTATACTTCAATCCTCCTAGGGTAGTCAGTAAAGGGTTTGGTGAGTTGCAACATAGCATTTTTCATTTGTCATTCCTTCCATTCATGTTTCATTTCATTTCAAGGTTTAATTACCAAACCAGGGTTTGGCCAAGGAAAACCCTTATCCACCAAAAAAAACATTTTTCTCCTCTTTGTTTATGTGCAAGTTCATAGGTGAAAAATGATCAAAAATGAAGATCTCAAAAGTGTGAAATTGCAAAAGTTGTCAAAGTTGTCACAAAAAGTTGTCAAGACCATGAAAACTTAGATCTCGGATTTATTTCTGACATTTTTGTAGTGGAACCTATGGGAAAAGGCATCTCAAATCCATCTCTAGAAGCTCTTGAAATTTGAGGAAAAGTTTTGTACAAGGACTCATTTTCCATTTTTGGACACTCAACAACTTTTGGTGACGGGTACACAGTGTCTTACCTTTCTCAGATCTGCTTAAAGTTTGTTGTTTCTTCTAGATTTATGCTTCATCTACATTATTTTGGTCTTACATTGTATATTTGAGTTCATTTACTATTTTATTTTTATCTCCCAAAAGTGTTGTTCAAGCAGATTTTACCACATCCTCAATCATAAGGAAATTTGCAAGATCTCCAATTGGGTTGACTCACCTAAGGTTGAAATTCAATCCTACCATCAAGAAATCTCATTTCCTAATGAAATAGGAGAAAGGGAGGTTCATTACACCTCATTTTTCCCATTCTATTTTTAGTAAATTATTGGTGAGCCCTCATTTTAAATGAATCCATTTTTCACCATTTTAGTTGTATAAACATTATCAAGCATTACAATACTTGAATGGTCAAGGTAAGTTGAATCAAATAAATGTGAGGTGGATATAATTCATGCAAAAAAAAAATTATGTTAAAGCATAGGAGTGGAAAATAAAACAATATTGTATATCTATTGAGTAGGAAACCAAATTTGGTAACAAAGATGGGAGTAGAAGTAGTAGGATTTAAAGACTTCAAATACTTGTATGAGGCTTATTTTGATTTTTTTGAATTATGAAAAATGCATAAAGAAATAATAAGTGTGGATAGAGCTAAGTGACTTGATTATTTGATTCAAAATGATTTTTTTTAAAGATAATTGGTTGTGTATTCTAAGAATCTCAATAAGGGAGAATTTGATCAAGGAGAAGTATAGCAATGGTTTAATTGGTAATTTTAGAGTAGATAAGATAGTGACATTTATAAGAAAAACATTTTTGGCTTCAAATATATAAGGATGTGAGAAAGTATGTTCAAGGTTGTAGGATTTGTCAAGTATCAAAGGGAGGTGTCAAAATGTTGGATGTGTCATCCATTATCAATTTTGGAGAGAGCTTGGGGAGATATTCATATAGATTTTTTATTAGGGTTACCTAAAACATAGATAGGGAATGGTTCTATATTTGTTGATAGATTTTATAAGATAAGATGTTTCATTCTATGAAATAAGACAAATGATGTGGTACATATAGCGGTCTATTTTTAGAGGAGTTTTAAGATTGCATGGGTTTCCATGGATAGTAATGCTTTAGATGGAAATACTAAGTTTGTGGATATTTTTGGAATACATTATAGAAGAAGGTGAAAATAGATCTCAATTTCAATTCAACATATCAACCATACATTGATGGACAAACAAAAGTTATGAATAAGAGTTTAGGAAGTTTGTTAAGATTTGGTTGGAGAGAAGATAGGAAATTGAGACATAGACCTAGCACAAGAAAAGTTTGCATAAAATAATTGAGTAAATAATCTAGTATAATGAATACACCACTTGTGGTCCAATATGGTGGTAATTGAACACTTGTATTAGAATTAAGAAATATCAATAATGAAGAAAAAATGGGTGTATAAGTAAAATAATTTGTAGAACACAAGGGAGTATATACAAAGGTGATAAGTTATTTGGAAAGGATAAATGATAGATATGAGGAGACGAATTATGAGAAAATAAGACATAAGGATTTTATTATTGGAGATGAAGAGACATTGTATCTTTGAAAAAATATATTTCTAATTGAGGCATATAACAATACAAGATGATGAAATTTGGTCCTTATAGATTTACCCAAATGTTTGACTCGGGAAACACATATAAAATGGAGTTATTGGAAGGATTAGGCATATCACTAGTGTTTAATATTCTAGATTTATATGTATCCTAAAGGGGAGTTGAGAGACAATAATAAAAAAATATAATGAATAAATCAAATACCAAAACAACAAAGAGAGGAGATTGAAAATATTTTAGATAGTACGATTGGGAAAAACACCAAAAATAGACAATATGAAGAGTATATGGTGAAATTGAAGATGATCCATATTAGATTTATAAGGCTCAATCAGACCATCTTGGTTTTCCTCTAGCCATTAGAAAGTGAGGGAATCACTTTTCAAATTACTCTACATATCTAATGTAGGAGCATCCTAAGGTGTAAAAGCAATATTATATCACTCAAATAATTTTTAAACTTCATTTTATCATTTGTAGGCTTCCAATAATATTCCAATCATCATCCAATAATAACCATTAATACCACATTTCACTGTAGTTGCACATTCCACCTTGTTCCTAGGAACACCTAAGCTACCAAACATTGGCAACATCTTGTAGTGTCCCTCCAGTTTCAACATACTGTTTAGTTTGATTTTGCTTGATAGATGCTTTAGATTACTTTGATATTATGTTGTTTCATTTCTGAGGTGATTCTGGATACTATGTAGTTTTGATTTTTTGGATGATACATTGACATCCTGGTTATTTGGTTATGTTAGTTTGATGATACTGAGATAGATTCATTCATGATATGGCTTATTTGTTTATGACTATTGCTTATGTTTATCATGTTTTTATGATTGTTTATGATTGTTTATGATTGATCTTGCTCGTTTGTTTCGGTGAATAAGACAGTGTATCATTACTCATTCGTGAGTACCCTGTTACGTTGCAATTCTTATTCACAGTGTGTTTTCTAACATGAGTATATATATGTATGTTTTAACTTTGATGTTTCCTGTAGACACAGGTACCGGGTAATGGCTCCACCTGCTTGACAAGTCTGAGCGTACCCTAAATCAATATAATTAAGTTGTTGGAGGTATTGATAGGTCCTTGCAAACCATTGTTCTTTTTCGAACGAGTATCTTTATGTTACCCCGTGTAGTTGTCTATTGTATTTTGTCATGTTCGTTTGTATTGTTTTGTGTTGTGAATAAATATTTTAGTTTAGCAATTGTTCATTAACGTATTTTTAAATACTTAAGCTTGTGTTGTGATTAAATTTATTAATTTGAATTAAATAATTTATTTATTTAAATGGTGAAAGTGGATTATTTCAAAAGAATCTAATTAAACATAAGTTGTTTTAATGAGGCAAGAGGATTTTGTGGAAACAGATATATATGAGAAGAAGTTTTCTTCAAGTAATAAATTTCTAACTGAAAAATAATTAAAGTGGGGATCTGGAGTTAATGGTATGTTGAACTGGTCGAGCATATTAGGGATACATGCGTAATTTACAAGAGGATTTTTGGGGGATTTGTTCCTTTTTTCACTCTTCTCACAATCAGAATTGCCTTTAGGATGGATAGTATTGCTATCCGCATCTCCTTACTGGGTTTTGGATGTAAAAATTTAAACTGCTTATTGATAAAATCGATGGTATTCTCATGCATGATAGTAAGAAGGTTTAGGGTGTTTCCAAGATAGCCAGCACAGGCATGAAGGTCAACCAAGCGCACCTGCTCATCAACTGTATATGTAATTTAATAAGGGCTACTGATGTGTGAGGTATGCGCAGCCCTCATCCTCTTAACCTGTGTGACTGCATGCGCCTGGAGCACAAGCAAAGCTTACAATGTTAGGATGCATTCCAAAATGCTTCATTAATTCAAAGATTTTGAGAGCTTCCTTGCGAAATCCATTTTGTACATATTCTGCAATCATCGCATTTCATGAAAGGCCATCTATATATACCCACCGTTTGCATTTGCTTGAAAGTTTCTTAATCCTTTTTCTTGCATATCTTGCAAGCATCGATTTACACATGCTAATCGCATCCCTTGAAAGCTATCTTAAGCCTTTTCAACAATACAATCTGCGCACAATCTGCTATCATTTTAGGGAAGATCTGAATAGGTGGCATTTGATTTCTTCAATCAAATTCTGGTGGCTATTTGGGAATTTTAAAAGAGAAGTCAGGAAATTTTGTTATTGGACAGCTAACAGTTCGCCAGGTATTTTTCTGTATGATTTTTCTATGAAATTTGTGTTTTTTTTATTGTGGAGGTCAAGATCGACCATTCATAATTCTTTCTCAATTATTCACATGCCTCGTTAAATTGGCTGTTGGCTTGCTAACAATGTGAAATTGCTTATAAATTCTGATATCTTTATTCAATACACCTTGGCTGTTCAAATATTATGAAAGTCATTCTAAGGATTTGTTAGAAATTAGTTTAGACTTTATTCCTGTTCATTCTTTGAATGGATCCGGAGCAATTCTATAATGTAAACAGAGATATGTCTTTTCCTTGATAACTGTAGTTTTCTCCTGGGTATCTATGGTGTTTGATAAAATTACTACTAAATAGAATGGATGTATAAATATAAATAGGCGCTGCTCCAGTTTAGAATTTGCATGTCGTACTCTTCAAGTGTTTGGTTCAGATTATTGGATCTTGATGCCGATTTTCTTGATAGGTGATTGAACTTTTGATCTTTTACCATAGATCTCCCTCTATGTATTGCGAGCAGCCATCTACTTAAGTTGTTCTCTGTATAACCCTTGATCAGAGATCTGTTGACCATCATTCTTAAAGTATATATATAATCTCTAAACTATTTCCATCATGTCGATTCCTTTAATTGATGAAAGGCTCTATGTCTTATTTCAAATCGTTGATAATAAGTAATCCTTAAAATATAGTGAGTTTTTTCATGAACCCTGCAATTAGTATAGATTTTGGCCTTTATCAATTGTGAAGGTATACATTTGTATGATATCGCTTGTAAACAACATGTAAGAAGATGCTTTATTACTAGTTTGGTTTCTGAATATAATAGCAATATAAGCTTGGTCGAATTCCCTTAGAGTGGCGTTGAACATGTCTAGTATGTGATTTACTTTCTTCTTGAAGTCTCGTACCTGTGATTCCTTCTGCTACACGTTTAGAGAAGGCACACCTAAGTCTGCGTTTACCAAGCTGAAGTTACCATAGATCTTTTCCTTTGTTGAAACTTCCTCATAATATATCTATTAACCAAATTAAACAATTCTTGCTTTAGTTTTGCGGAACTATAGTTAGTGATGGGAGAAAGATCTACTGGTAAGATACGCTCTGGTACTAGTCTAAATCGTGCCTTGTTTGATATCCTCTAACTTGAGACTCTTAGAGTTATAACTGCATGCGTCCACTTTGAGATTTATGCGCCTGACTTTATCAGATATTCCTGTGTTAAATTTTGCACCCTTCTATTCTTCTCTGTCCATAATTTACACAATAGATTTGTCTACTACTGTGAAAGACCTTAATTATTGCATGTATATCCGTAAATGTAATGCATGGCCATGTAAAAGTGGATGTCCATCAGACGTGACCTTATCTGATTCTTTCACTATTAATTGTAGAACGAATTATCTTTTGCATGAAAAGAAATTTATGTGTCAGTTAACACGCCTCATACTACCAGTGGGAATATAAAATAGGTGTAAGACTTAGTCTTTGTTACGAGTTATCATTGTATGAATCATTCGGTGGCAGATTCTTTAGTCAGAAAATCATGTTAATAAATTTATCTATTATTAGATATTAAATATGCATAAGTGTAAGATAAGTGTGATTCTTTGCACGCGAAAAGAAGAAAAGACAGTAATTTTAGTTTTGAATTATATCGTTTCTTTAATTTTAAAGGTATTTGAATTATATAGTATAAAGAATTTATATTGTTCTTATAATATATTAATAGTAAATACAATACCTTGAAATTATTGGAAATACAATAACGTCTATAGTTTATATTAAGTAATTTCCTTATTCATTGAAATTGGTTAAATGTCATTGTTGGGTGTGTTTACACACAACGCTGAAATGTATATTTATATTTCATCAACTAGTGAAGTAAAATTCGTATTATAAACTCAATACACTTCAGTTTATGTTAATCTATGTAGTTCATCTATTAGGAATTTTAAATTCAAAGAAGATTGATTTATGGTAAAAGTTGGTTGTGTATACATTTGTAACATTAGTGATGTATGTTTCATTTCCTTAAAGTCTAGGAAAGTGAAAATCACATTGACAAGTTTATTAATCTCTAAACTATGATACTCAATCGTGATGTTTATTTACTTGGGGGTATAGCTTTGTATGTTTATTTGTTGAAAGTTATGAAACTTTGAGAACTAAGGTGTAATTCTGGTTGGAAATGTAAACCTTGTGGATTTGAACTTTACATTTGATAGCTACCCCTAGAATCTTATGTTGAGTCATGTTATAGAAAGAGTGGCTTGCGATAGGGGCCGAAATCCAGAAGTGATTGTCTGGGTAACCTATTGTAGGTGTGATAATTCAATGAAAACCTAACTAATGTATTAGGGGTTGGGTAGTTGTAAACACTAATTCAAATAATAGTTTGCCTCGCCTATCTTCTTAACGCTCGTTTAGGTTAAGAAAAGGTTGAGAAGGCTTGGAATGGCAAGTCGCCATCTTGTCCTCTTGAAAGATGAAACAACTCCACATTAGTCTACATAGGGGCCGGGAATCGGTAGAGGCTACCAGGGTAACTCTTGGAGAGGGCCGGTAGTCTAGGAAGATTCACCAAGGTAACCTATCCCGACAATGTGATGACACTCTTACTCTATACCATGATGGTGTTCCTTGTGTCAGTTTTCTATTTTGATGTGATTTGTTACTTGAATTGTATCTGTTTGAATTTGTAATCGTAATGTCGTTATGTGAATCTGTAAACCACGTAAACGTAAAGTTTTGTCTTCTTTGTTTGTGGACCTGTCAATTATCTCCTAGCACGGAGGGAGTGGACCTTTGGGTTCACGTGGTCGGGAGGAAACCGTGCTCTATCTTCCTTGGATATTCTTGTAGATGGTCCTATGTTTGCAGATGGTTCCAGTTACCTCTTGGATCGTGACTGTGGATGCGAAGCATGTTCGTGGATATGGACGACAGTTGTGTTGTGATCACTGTCTACTTTATAAACTTACCTCTTATATAAGAGTGTACTCATTGTACCATCTTATTGTTGTATTGAGATTTGTTGAAATCTCTCATTTTGTAATCTGTTCAGTTGGATATTTGATAATATTAAGTTATGTAAACTGGAACATTCGTGACATAAGTTTTGTACTTGAATTATGATAATGTGTTGAGTTTATTTAATATGTTTATGTAACACTTTCTTGGAAACTTTATAGCAATTGTGTAATTAATTAACTTTTTAAAAAAAATTATTCAGTTAACTTTACTCTTTACACTTTGATTAAACGGTAACCAAGGCAGGGCGTTACACATCTCATCCAACTTTCAAGAGATTCTAATCATTGTGCAAACATAGTGTAGTTCTATACTTACTATCAATAATAATAGGATAACATCTAATTTAACTATTTAAATCTTTTGGCACCTTTCTAAAGCACACATAAATAAAGGAACATCTTTCTTGATTTAATAAACCTAAGATATCATATGGTACAAGTCATCAATAATCATTCACTCGTCATCACTACATTCATTCTACAAGGTTCCTTCTATATATTTGGATGACTACATGTTATCCTTTGCATTGAGATTTGCACCTCCTTGCAACTATCATAAATTATTAGTAAGGCAAGAAGCTATTATATAAGCATCACTCCTCGTCATTTCAAGTTAGTAAGTTTAATGCTTAGCTCTAAGTTCATGGATAGTTGAAAAAGAAATATGTTATATTATCATTTAAATTCTACAAGTTGCACAAATTTTTGCATGTATTAGGGTGATCCCACAATAGTGGGTTACACTTTTTGGCCAAACTTGACATTGAAATGAACATTTTGAACTAATTCTTTACTTTCTGAAACCTACAGTTGCTAAACCATGAGGAATTTGAAGATGATGCAAACTAGTGATTTTTGACATTTTATCTCTAGATTCTAAATATATATTTTTTTTAAATTTTGGAATCAAATTGTATTCCTTTGTCCATCTCCTTCAATAACTAGTTTTTATTAGTAAACAACATTTTTAAAGAGTGATGTTTACTATATAACACTTAACCTTTTTTTCTATGAAGGATAAAATTCTTTTTTTTTTGAATTTCGATTTTTAACTATAATATCTTGCTCCTTCATTTGTTTCATAGTGTTTTATTGAATTTTTTTTCTTAATTAAGTATTGAAGTCAAATGTAACACCCCGCCACGCAAACCCCAAATGACAAATTAAAACTAACAAATGTAGCAAAAAAAAAAATTAAAGTAAAACTAATATGTAAGTTAACAACCAACACTAACAATAAATTTATACATACACATCAACAACTAGTCCTCTGGGGTAACATGACTACATTACATTGCGAATATTGCAAACATAATCTAGTTCCCAATGATTAAAGTCTACTCACATGTACACATTTTAAAACCATCATATAGAAACGATAAACCACGAACATACATCCAAATATTACATAACATCCATCTGTGATCATAAGATAACACCAAGAATGCATTCATTACATTTATCACATGGATATACATCATTTTAGGATTACAATAATATGACTGAGCTTCCCAACATGAACATGAATGATACATCAATTTCATAGAGTAATACAGTTGAAATGAACATAACACATAGCATCAACGCTATCTCCAACTCTAGTGAAGCTTTGGAATCACTGTAAATGGAACCACTCCGCACATCACGAACTCCGACTAGGAACCCAATGGGGTGCATAGCACATTCCACCCGACCATGTGGACCCTAAGGCCCATCCCCCCGTGCTAGGAGATGACAAGAAGGACCCACAACATAAATAGTCAAGTGACCAAGGCTAACAAAACTCTACAACAAAAGTAACAACACACACAAGTAACATCTACTTCCAGAGGTACAAGAACAATAAGGGGGAAACAACAACATACAAGGTTGCTAAAAGGAAGAGTGTCATCACATGGCTCAATATGGGTTACCCAATGTGGATCTGCATAGGTTACTGACCCCCATCCTAGGTTACCTTGGCAACCTAACTGATCTTCGGCCCCCATTCTGACACATGTGGAATCAACTTACCTTTATTGAAAATAAGGTAGTTGATTTTCCATTCTAGGCCTTCCCACTCATCCCAAGTCTAAACAAGCACTTGGGCCATGAGTGAGGCTACATTATCTGAATTAATGTGAGAAACTACCCAAACCCCCTAATTAATTATTAGTGTTTTCACTGGATTAAGAAACTTCCAATGAGTTATCTTGGCACCACTTTCGGGTCCCGACCCCCATTGAAAGCCACTCTCCCTACTAGCAACAAAATATTTCATAATTCACTAGCTAGGTAAGCCAACTTGTACAACTAGCAAGGCCATGTAAATAAGAACACAAAGTGAGGCATGCACCACCTCACACAGGATCTCCATCTTAAAACAATTTCCACAGTGCAAGACTTAAAACCCACACAATTCAAGTATAAAGATCAACCACTTTCCACAATGACAAAATCATGAAGCCACCACTTCTAGGTGAAACAACGTAAAATTCAAACAAACACTCATGGTTTGATATGGGTTACCCAATGCAGATCTTCCTAGGTTATCGACCCCCATCCTGGGTTACCTTGGCAGCCTCACCAGATCCCCGAGCCCCATACCAACTCATACAAGTAAAAACTATACCCCCTAACCTCTGGAAGACTAACAAATTACTAACACAAAGTTTCCCCATTGAAGAGGTAACCATAACAAGATCTCAAAAGACTATTTTCAATCCACAATTTACAAATCAACAAGTGTAGAATAACGAGTGACAACATCACAACGAGGTCTCCAAACTCAATCAAAATTGATATAATCAATTCAATCCAAAATCAACCACATTAATCAATAGTAAAATCAACCAACAGGGCATCCAAGGGAGACCTCAATTTTCTCCTCACATGATACCCAACCACAAATTACCCAACAAACTTACAATTTGGGTAATAAACCACTTTAACAAAATCAACTTAACCCAAACACTTAAGATGATTACACAAACACTTAAAAACTAATCCATCTTAAAAAATTCATAACACTTAGTCCACTACTAAATCATTATAAAATCAACATTCGTTCACTAATTAGCTTACAAAAAGAAAACTTAAACATTGTAAGTCATAAATGAAGTATAATCACAATAGGTATTAAATAGTCTTAATTCAACTTACTAAACCTCTAATCATGATTACTCATTTTCATTATCCTATAATTAAGTATAAATCACTTTAATTCTACTCATAGTATTTAAGTTTACAAAACTACAAAATAAAAACCAATAGAGCTTACAATATCCCACAATACTATACCATTGTTTATGATATCAATTAATCTAGTTTACAAATCAACATTTAAAGGATCGTCACATTTATTTATTCGAATATTTCCCTCAATTTCATAATTGTAATTAAAAATATTTCTTTTCTTTCTATTTAGTTTTCAATTCACACCTATATTATCACTTAATCATAAGACAGAGAATTACTTTCCTAATATCAAATCTTTATATGAAAAAATATATATATATATATATATACAAGTATTTATATGTACTTATATATATAAATATATATATCTATATATATAATTATTTAATTTGTAACGATATGTTGTTTCTTCTTTTTAAATATAAGGTAACAGTAAATATACGAAAATGTTTCCCCACATATACCTATTCATATATATATGTGTATTTCAATAACCAGTTCTAAATTACATATACCCTCAAACCTTAACAATAGAATGTTATGAATAAAAGAAAGAAGACTCAGACCTTCAATATCGAAATCCCAAACAATGAATAATATACGGCCAAACACTATGAACCTTCTAACTAATCAAATAATATTCCATTACTTTGCGAGATACCTAAGATATAAGAAAGCATTGTGAGAACGGTTGGAGGTATTACTCCACCATGCAAGAGATAAACACAAAGCTAAAGTTACTTTTCCAAAATAGAAATGCATAATATATATATATATATACTCGACCCAGCAAGCAGGTTAAAGATAAATGAAGCGACAATCATACCAAGACAAGGAAACTGAAACCAATGGAGTGAAATTTGGGTCTATCATCAGCCACGATAGGATACAAGAGTCGGGGCTAATGAGAGGAGAACATCCAAATTGCAACCATGACACTAGATTGAAGCTTTAAATATCGTTGTAAGTTTCATAATCCAAGACCCTCGAATTTAATCTAATAGTCTATATTTTGTAATGTATGATCACCTATGTCGTCAAATCATGTGGTGGTATGAATCTAGAGCAAAAGTTTAACTTAAATGCATGTGGCGAGATTTATGTTTTAGAGATCTTTACAACATCATCTTTTCAGGAAGAAAATCAATGAAATTAGAAACATATAGAAAGGCAGATCCAGCGAAACCTATATATATCGATTTATCACATATGAAGTGCCCATTGACAGATAAAAAAAGACAAAGCAACGACTGACTTTCAAGATAGCAATGAGGAACATAGAAAACGAAATTCACCAATCCTAAACCATTTTCTCCAATAAGCAAAATACAATATCCAAGCATAATGACTATTCAGCAAATACCAAATGCAATGCATAGAACCATAAAAGAAGAACCATAACAGGAGTGTGACAACGATTTTGAAGAGAGACAAAAATGCCCAAAACAAAAGCCATCAGCTAGGGTCAGGAACGAATGCCAAAAGGAACACAAGGTATCAACTGCAGCATATAACTCACAGTATAAAAAGGTTAAAAGTTTAATATGATCCAATGTTTCGAATGAGATCACTAGACTAATACTTAAATTGCTAAAAGAATGAAAACAACGATTGGTAATTGCTTAATTCCTAATATATGAGCAAATAAAAGTGTAGAATTCCTTGCAGATCTAGGAAGATAAATTTATCAAGCACACAGAAAACAAGAACATGCACAATCTGACCTCATTCTTATTCAAATTAAATCAAATGCAAAGATATACAGTTTTATAACCACCAGTGATAAGAGGCGGTGAAAGGAAAGCAAACTGTTGTGTTTGCTTCAGTTAACTATATCGTAGTGAAAGCAACATTCATGTTTACTTAAGTTAGCTTATTGCATGAAATGTTGATTACGAAGGAATTCATGTCCATTGATTACGGAGGAAAACTAACGCTAACACCCCCCTTAAGTCTAACGAAGTAGACAGAAAAGTGGAAAAGAGGGAAAACCCTTTGGGAACAAAACCCCCCCTTAAACCTAACTAAGGAGAAAAATGCCTATAGAGGTAACAAAGATGATTCCTGGCATCAAGGCCATTTTAGGTACCCATTTACATATGAAATTCTCCCACAAATATAGAGAGAATATAAAAAAAGGAAGATATGAATCCCCCCATAATGAAAGAACTCTTGTGCAATGATGAACGCTTGTAGACAGAATATGATCCACTGTCTACAAACAACATTTCTCCCCTTAGGAAGAAAAGGATCCACTGGTGACTAGAGAAGCCAATCCAAAAAGATGGGTGATACTGGAATCCAAATCTAGATGTGTTCCTCTGAAAACTGCTCACATGTCCTTATGTCAGAAAGCGTTGATGGCGATCCAAGATATTGTGAAGACTGATCTGGAGCAATCTGCAAAGGTGATGAGGATGGTGGGCCAACAACGTTGATGTGGCTGTCAACAAAGAGGAGTGGAATGTCCTCAAAGTAATCCTCCAGATCTACAATATAGGACTCTACAAACAAGGATGATATGTCTGCAATATACGAATCCCAAATAGCTATGTCTGGAAGATGTATGATGCCCTGTTGCGAGAAGCCATTGGAAGCTTTTGAAGAAGCAACACAGAACTCAGAATCAGCAACAGATGATGTAAGGACAGAAGAGTCCTCAAAGAGAAGACATATGTCCTCAATGTTGTCATCATGATCAAGGAGGAGAGACTCTGCAAACAAATGATGAATGTTTGAAAGGATGACATGTCACTGATCAAGAGCACAAGAGTGAACCTGCAAAAGAGAATTTGAAGTAGCCTTCGAAGAAGCCAAAATCTCTTTTGAAATAGCAGGTGAAGGAGACTGAATAGCTGCCAATATAGAAGGTGTAGAAAGAGGAGAAACAAGAAGAGATGTCGCTGTGTCATCAGGACAATCAAGATTCTTCCAATAATTAAGTTCCTCTTCAGTATCATCATTATACAAAGGATCATCCTCATTATCATGGGAGAGAAGCATGTCTATAGTGGGATTATCTGGGAATGGAGGTTCAGTGGGATCTCCATATATTTCCCATAGAGTGGTCCAGAGAGTGTGAGGGAACTCAATGTGCGACAAAGCCCATGATGTGTGGTCCCCAACACTTAAACCGATTAATCCTAAAACATGATCATTTCTACTTTCCATCACGCCAGGACTTATAGTTTCCTTCTCCCAAACTAATGACAGATGGATGATTTCTAATTCCCATTTTCAGACTAGATATTTACCCCTTTTGGAACTTTATTTTAGTTCATATTAACCCCCAAAAATGAATGCAAAAAGGGACTTATCGTTTACATGCAGTGACATGCAAACACATGAATGAAACATGCAAGTTCATGCACAAGAAATTTGCATGTTGTAGATGGAATAAGCCCGATCTGTAATCATAAACCTCCAATTGATAAACTCACGCCTGTGAGGATACCTTTTGGGTGTGATACGGATGAAGATACTGGCAATCGTTGTGTGGGTAGAGGGTGCTCCGACTGCTTGGTCAAACACCCGCACCCAACTTCCTTCTATGTTGTATATAAGATCCTCTATACAGGCCGAGCCAATAATGGATGGTTGTATGTGGAGGACAATAGGTTGGAAGAAGAAAATGACTAAAATTGAAGCCAACAATTTTCAATGCTTCGAAGCTTGGTGGGTGCGAGATTTGGGGCCTGTCGTGTTGTTGCTCAGGTTTGGGCGCTCAGAAAAGAGCTTTTCTTGGCATGTTGGAGAGATCGTTGATTGTGAGTTGAGCGGCCTCCTTCACAATTACGCACCCTACAATTACTCACACACAACAATACACAGCAAACGAAATCTATCAAAATACAATGTATTTGTTCATCTAATGGCTTGTAAATATCTCCCACAAGGCTCTGATACCATGTAGAATTGTTCATCTAATGGCTTGTAAATATCTCCCCCAAGGCTCTGATACCATGTAGAAGTTGAGAGAGATAAAATACAATGATCAATCCTTATTAAAGGAGATTGTGCAACCCTAAAGAAACCATAATAGGTAGACATTTAATAATTAATATAATTATTAAATGTCACAATATGCAAACTAAAGTAAAATCTTAAGAGAGGAATAAAGATAACTTAATTAACATAATTAAGTTAAAACCTTTACTCTAACACCCCCCCTTAAGATGAGCAAGAGTGCAGCTACAAACATGTGCAAGAAAGCAAAGGTAACTACAAACACATGAATGAAACATGCAAGTTCATGCAAAAGAAATATGCACGTTGTAGATGGAATAAGCCCGATCTGTAATCATAAACCTCCAATTGGTAAACTCACGCCTGTGAGGATACCTTTTGGGTGTGATACAGATGAAGATGTTGGCAATCATTGCGTGGGTAGAGGGCGCTCTTGTTGCTTGGTCAAACACCCACGCCCAACTTCCTTCTATGATGTATATAAGATCCTCTATGCAAGCCGAGCCAATAATGGATGGTTGTATGTGGAGGACAGCAGGTTGGAAGAAGCAAATGATTGGAATTGAAGCCAACAATTTTCAATGCTTCGAAGCTTGGTGGGTGCGAGATTTGGGGCCTGTCGTGTTGTTGCTCAGGTTTGGGCGCTCAGAAGAGAGCTTTGCTTGGCATGTTGGAGAGATCGTTGATTGTGAGTTGAGCGGTCTCCTTCACAATTACGCACCCTGCAATTACTCACACACAACAATACACAGCAAACGAAATCTATCAAAATACAATGTATTTGTTCATCTAATGGCTTGTAAATATCTCCCACAAGGCTCTGATACCGTGTAGAATTCCTTGCAAATCTAGGAAGATAAATTTATCAAGCACACATAAAACAAGAACATGCACAATCTGACCTCATTCTTATTGAAATTAAATCAAATGCAAAGATATACAGTTTTATAACCACCGCAGCAGTGATAAGAGGCGGCGAAAGGAAAGCAAACTATTGTGTTTGCTTTAGCTAACATATCGTAGTGAAAGCAACATTCATTTTTACTTAAGTTAGCTTATTGCATGAAACGTTGATTACGGAGGAATTCATGTCCGTTGATTACGGAGGAAAACTAATGCTAAAAAAAAGGCATATGCATTGAAATCGAAATCTTCAATGGAGAATGAAGTCGCATGGGGAGAAAGCGAATATATAAACTTACACGATGATGATGCAAGCCGCAGATACCAAATAGTATAAATAAGCAACAAACCTCAGACAAAATGTATATGCAACAAAACGACATGTAGCTTAAGTGCATCGAACTTTGATAGGGAGTGAAACCAACGATCCACAAACATCTTGCACTTCAGAGTAGAGGATCTATTGATGGTTTCCTGCAGAGGCAACATGCATCACCCGTTTTCTTCCCGGTAACCAAAAAAAATCCCCCCCTAGCAAAATCCTTGAAACGACACTTATTTTAAAAAAAAGACTGTTAGATATTCGAAACAAAAATCTAATAAAAATCTCTAATAAGCGTTCAGTTTCCTTTTTTTGACAATCAGTTAAAAACTATGCATGCAATCCCCAAACTCTTTTTCTATCTTTTATTTGCTTCAACAACTTGTTTTAACTGATTATCAATATCTCTTTCCAATTTAATATTTTATTTTAATGTTTTATTTCATTTTAATATCTTTTCACATTTTAATTCATTATTAAAAACTCAGCATTAAATAGTAATTATCTTTATATCTAATCATCATGTTATTTTCTTTAACTTAATGATTTATTTTAATAAATTAATTAACCGAGAAACTCAAAACTATTTACCAACATTGTTTATTTAATAATTTATTTAATTCGACAGCTAGACAAACAACATTATTAAACAATTCAATTTAAACAACTCAAACAAAATTTATCAAACACCGAGAAAAAGTCAATCACGAAGGGGCACTACATCAAACCAATTACAATTTAGACATAGGTTTGTTTGACACAACTTTTTTTGTATGTAACGAAATTCAATTTTTTTTGTTGATTCAAGGAAATCAATACCAAGAACATAGATATTTTTCAATTTTTTTTTGTAATCTACTATTTTTCCACGTGCAGAACATATAGCTTGATTTTCAGTGAAAACCCTACATTCACAAGAAATAAAAAATAAATATAATAATCAAATTAAATATATTTAAAGTTATACTTTTTGGGAAGCTTATAATAAGGACTACATACTTACTAAACATACATTTTAAATGAGTTCATTTGATCGCCCAAAAGGTAAATCAAAAGTGATTTTCATCAACATTTTGATAGGTGTAGAGGAAACTCCATTATAGGTATGGTTTAAAACTAGCGGGGTTCTATCTAAGGGGGTTTGATCTAAGGGGATTTGATCAAACCCTCTTCAATTAGAATCCTTTAAATGGAACCTTTCAATTCTTAAATCATTATATTTTCTAAAAATATGTGATTTCAGCAAAAAATAGGATGTCCCAAAAAGTGTAACCCATTATTGTGGCAACACCCATTACTTGGAAGGTTGTGACCTTATGTTGTAAGCCCTCAAGTAGATTATATCTCAATTTTTCCTATGAATTGATAAAAAAATAGTTGTTTCATTGAATTTTTTAGGTGTTTGTTCATTAGGCTACATGGTTGGATAATCCTTAATTAAGTCTTTTTTCCATGACTACATCATAATATACTAAAGCAACAATATTTATAGAAATAATTATTGTGTGTACTATTATTAAATGCAACAAAAACTATACCATTTAGAAAATGATTCCATTCGTGCTTCAAATTCATAAAATAAATTGATGCATCAAGCTCTTAAGAAATAAATTTAAAAATTATGAAAAAATATCCATTGTAATTCTTCCTTTTAGTCATGAAATTCATCCGTAGTAATACTACAATCCCCTAAATAATATTTCCCCTCTTTAAAACTATTTATTACTTCTAATGACACTATTATTTATTTTTATACATGAAGAATTACAAAAATAATAATAATAAGGCAATAAAATAACTAAAATATCATTTTAGATAAAGGAATATTTTTTCATAGAAATCCATTCATTCAAATATTAAGATTTAGTCTATTCTGTAAGGAAAACTAGATGCGGAAAACAATTCTCCTAATGTCAATACCTCAGGAAAGAATGCAGATACACTTTAAAATTTACAATTACAGTCAAAGTTAAGATGCACTATGAAACAGATTATAGAAACAGAGTATTTGACAATCACACATGAACACCAGATATACGTGGGAAAACCCTTACGGGAGAAAAACCCACCACACCAAGAGAAATCACTTTGTATTACAGTAATGAAATTACATACAACTTCCAAACTTATCTTTCTAGTGTCATTATATAGCAGCATTCATCATGTACATTCTTCGAACAGAAACTTCCAAGTTATCGCCTTTACAGATTTTAATTCCTTTACTGATACAGTTTGAATTCTTCACACTCCATTGTTGATCGAACTACTATCCAACCCCCAAGGGTCTCCAACTCCAAACTATATCCATGGTGTTCCCTGACTGTCGAGCTTTCTCACAGAACTGTCGCAATGAACCAACTGCTAACGGTTCACTTTCGGCTCCCTCTATTCATCCATGAGATTCCACGTATGATAGTTAGATGGTCAACAGAATTCATAATGCTTTGGCATCTCGGTGAGACACTAACAGTGTCTCACCGATGCCACATATACTTCATATCGATGTCGCCAAGAGCCTCTGAAGTCGCCAAGATGTTATATCGAGCTCCAAGAGATACACCGAGTCATCACGTAGTCGCCTTGACCTATCGCTTTCGCTAGAAGATCATAGCAAGTCACTAAAGTTATACCGAAGACACAAGTCATATCGAGCTCCAAAAGATAGTTGGCAAGACTCACATCTATTGCCGAGAGTTCATACCGATCTCCATATGTTTCACCGATGACCAACTGTCGCCAAGAGCTACCCCAATAGCCATCGGCTATAGGCAAGAAATTCGCCATCGCTAAGAGGTTTCTTCGATAGCTTTGAGTTATACCGAAGGCTTTCACTTGAGTCTTTGTCGCTAAGACATATCCACATTGGTAGGACATCTTACCGATGACATTTCCTTCGGCCAAGTCTCCCCGATGAATACAAAACAAACAGTTGGCATAACATTTGCTTTCACAGTGACTTCTTACCGAGTCAATATGGGTTACCCCGAGGACCTCAATACGTACGCTGTCTACAAGAGATTAACACTTCACTGAGACATCTTAGCGAGAACCTTTAGCTTCACCGAAGACCACAGTCGCCAAGAGTCTCCCCGATGCACGATTGAATGGCCTTTCGGCCAGAGGTCTCTCGAGCGCTATAAGGTCATAACAAATACATCATGCTACAGCGATAGACTCCATAGTGTAACCTTTCGGCAAGACAATGGCAAGGTCACAGCGACCTGTTCAAAACTGAATAAAACAAACCTGCTTAGTCGGCCAGACAATTAGAATGTCACATCGACTTGACTCTAATGGAGGTTTCAGCCTGTATAGTTTGAGGCACATTTCCAACAATCTCCCACTTGACGAAGATCATAAAAGCACCTGTAGAGCATAAATAATATTTACTAAAAATCATGGGCACTAAGGCCCATTGAACTGGCCCACCACCTAAACTTGTCTGTGCTCACTGGCTTCGTCAATGCATCTGCAACATTCTCCAGAGTATCAAATTTTTCCAAGCTGACCTTTCCATCCTCAACCATATCTCGTACAAAGTGGTACTGTACATCAATATGTTTCGTCTTGGCATGGAAAGTTGGATTCTTTGCCAAACAAATAGCACTTTGACTGTCACATAAGATTGTTATTTCCCCTGCATCAAAACCAATGTTAAAACACAAACGTTTCAACCATATAGCTTCTTTACAAGCATGAGTAGATGCCATGTATTCAGCCTCTGTAGTGGACAAAGCGACTACAGCCTGCCACTTGCTCATCCAACTCATTGCACCACCATTCAACATGAAAACATATCCACTGGTGGATCTCCTGCTGTCAATGTCCCCTACCCAATCAGAATCTACATGACCCCGAATGCTGAGATTTCTCTATGATTCAATCAAATTCCCATGGTAACACAATGCAAAATTTGAAGTTCCCTTCAAATATCTAAAAACTCTCTTCACAACATCCCAATGTATTCTACCTAGATTTTCCATAAATCGACTAAGTACTCCCACTGCTTGGGCAATGTCTGGTCTTGTACAGACCATTGCATACATGAGACTGCCTACTGCACTTGCATAGGATACACTGGTCATGTCCTCCATCTCAGTAGGAGATTTTTGACAGTCCTCAACAAATAGCTTTGTTCCCTGCATGACTGGAACAACTAACTACTTGCAATCATTCATACAAAATCTCTCTAGAACAGTCCTTATATACTTACTCTGACTGAGCCAAAGCTTTCTATTCTTCCTCTCCCTGGTTATTTCCATCCCCAGAATATACCTTGTTGAACCAAGATCCTTCATTTCGAACTTAGCAGACAACTGAGACTTAAGATCAGAAATCATTAGCTTGCTATTTCCTGTGAACAGCATATCATCAACATAAAGAGCAATAACAAGCCCTTGATCACTTTCAGCTTTATAATATACACAGTGATCTGATTTTGATCTCTCAAAGCCTAAAGATAATACATAAGTATCAAATTTCTGGTACCACATTCTAGGTGACTGCTTTAACCCATATAAAGACTTCTTTAATTTGCATACCAATTTTTCTTTACCTTTTTCAACAAAGTGCTCAGGTTGGGACATATAGATTTCTTCTTCAAGATCACCATGAAGAAATGTTGTCTTCACATCCATCTGTTCAACCTCTAAGTCATACGCTGCTGCAAGTGACAATAGAAATCTAATGGACGTCAGCTTTGCTACAGGAGAAAAGATTTCCCCATAGTTAATTCCCTCTACTTGGGAATAACCCTTTGCAACCAGTCTTGCCTTGTATTTTTCTACACTGCCATCCAGACCAATCTTTTTCATAAATACCCATTTGTAGCCCACAGGTTTTCTACCTTTAGACAAGGGCACCAGACTCCAGGTTTCATTTTTATCTAATGACGCCATTTCTTTATCCATGGCTTCCAACCAAGAATCTGAATCAAACATTTTAATTGCCTCTTTTACAGTCCCAGGCTCATCAGTGCTAGAAATTAAAGCATAGGAACAAGTAGAATCAATCAATGAGAACCCATACCTATTTGGTTGTTTCCTTTCTCAGGTTGACCTCTCACTGGTGAGGTGAGGTTCTTCTTCTTCAGAACTGTCAGAACTGTTTGAGCTCTCCTCAGTTTCAGGTACATTTTGAATCTTCAATTCCTCTTTCTCTGGTATAGGAGGAATTGCTGCTACATCCTTACTATTTTCTGACTTTGTCTCTAACTGCAGATCCAAGGTGGAAGGTTTCAGCTCACGAAAGATTACACTTCTACTGTATACAACCTTCTCTGTAACAGGATTCCAAAGCTTGTATCCTTTAATGTTAGCACTATAGCCAATAAAAATACACTTGATAGCCTTGTTCTCCAACTTAGATCTTTTTACATCCGGCACATAAGCATATGCTTCACAACCAAAAACTCTAATATGTCTAAGAGAGGGTTTCTTACCGGACCACGCTTCCAAACGTGTCTTATCAACAAGAGTAGAGTTTGGAGACTGATTAACTAAGTAACATGCAGTAGCAGTAGCTTCAACCCAGAACTTCTCCTCCAAACCAGCACTACTAAGCATAATACTTCGTGCTCTCTCCATCACTGTCCTATTGAACCTTTCTGCAACTCCATTCTGCTGTGGAGTATAAGGTGTAGTCTTGTGTCTTTTGATTCCATGGTCTTTACAGTATCTTTCAAATTCATCAGAACAGAATTCACCGCCATTATCAGTCCTTAAATATTTTATTTTTCTACCAGTCTGATTTTCAACAAGATTTTTAAACTCCTTAAATCGACTGAACACTTCTGATTTACCTTTTAAAAAATAAACAAATGCTCTCCTTGAATAATCATTAATGAACGACACATAGTATCTTGATTTAGACAATGAAGGAACATTCACTAGACCAAACACATCTGAATGGATATAATCTAACAAACCAGAAGATTTATGAGGATTGTCATAAAATGAAACACGGTGCTGCTTTCCATATATACAGTGTTCACAGAATTCAAATTCGAAATTACAATCTTCAAGCCCCTCAACAAGATTTTTGTTCTTCAAGGTTTTTAAACCTTTTTCTCCTATGTGGCCTAACCTATGATGCCAAAGCATAGTCTTCTCTGCAGGAAGTTTTACTTCCGTAGAGTTTACATAATTAGGGATATTTTCCTCTTTACCTCCATGAGCAGCTTCCAGGGACTTCAAGGAGACACTGTTACATTAAACAGCTTGTGCATCCAGCTTGTACAGGGTACCAATTCGAGCACCTCTAGCCAGCACCATTGAACCTCTAGTCATCTTGCAGCCACTTCCCAAGAACAAGACTTGTACTCTGATATCATTAAGCTTACTGACAGAAAAAAGAAAATTTTGAGCCAGACCTGGTATGTGCATCACATCATTGATCCCCTTTATTCTGCCATCAAGGAATTGGATTCTGACTCTTCCACGGCCAACAATTTCCAAGGTTGAATCACTCGCCAAGTACACCTTTCCACCATCGTATTCTTCATACTTTGTGAACCATTCTCTGTGAGATGTCATGTGGAATGATGCTCCAGAATCAATCAGCCAGACATCATCTGATGCCTGAGTAGCCAAGGCTGCAATGAAGGCGTCACCATCACTATGAGAAGAACCATTATCGGAAGAGCCCTTCTTCTTCTTTTTCTCCTCTTTACAATTCTTTCGAACATGACCAGGTTGCCCATAGTTCCAACATTTCACCTTGGACTTCTTTCCAAGAGACTTTGATCTCCCTTCTGATTTCAATTTGGAATTCTTGTCCTTCTTCTTGCCTTTCTCCTTTGACCTTCCTCTGACAGCAAGAGCCTCCTTCGCCATCTTAGAAGACTTCCTTCTCATCTCTTCTGATAGCAAAGAACCAAAAACATCTTCCATCTTGAAACTGAATGTTCTACTCCCAATAGCCATCACCAGATGATCCCAAGAGTCTGGCAAAGAACATAACAGAAGCATACAGCGATCTTCTTCTTCAATCTTTACACCAATAGATGTTAATTGTGCGAGCAGCATGTTAAATGCATTCAAATGATCAGCTACAGACCCTCCTTCCTACATTCTCAAAGAGTAGAGCTTCTTTCTCAGGAACAACTTATTCACCAAAGATTTCCCCTGATAAATAGACACCAGTCTTTTCCACAAGAGAGAGGCAATCTTCTCTTCATGTACATTGAGAAGAACTGAGTCTGCCAAACAGAGCCTTATCAACCCCTTAGCTTTTCTATCTGCAAGGTCCCAATCTTCTTGCTTCATGCCTGTAGGTTTAGTTCCAAACACAGCAAGCCAAAGATCTCGATCTACTAAGAGATCCTCCATCTTGAGTTTCCACAATTCAAAGTTACTACCATTGAATTTCTCTATTTCAATCTTTCCAGATGAACTAGACATCTTAATCTGTAAATAGAAATAACAATCTCTACAAAACTCCCATTGAACAGTATTGACACAAAAAACCCAATGTACCCCCAAGGATAACACAACTGGCCAGGCTCTGATACCACTTGTAAGGAAAACTAGATGTGGAAAACAATTCTCCTAACGTCAATACCTCAGGAAAGAATGCAGATACACTTTAAAATTTACAATTACAGTCAAAGTTAAGATGCACTATGAAACAGATTATAGAAACAGAGTATTTGACAATCACACATGAACACCAGATATACGTGGGAAAACCCTTACGGGAGAAAAACCCACCACACCAACAGAAATCACTTTGTATTACAGTAATGAAATTACATACAACTTCCAGACTTATATTTCTGGTGTCATTATATAGCAGCGTTCATCATGTACATTCTTCGAATAGAAACTTCCAAGTTACAGCCTTTATAGATTTTAATTCCTTTACTGATACAGTTTGAATTCTTCACACTCCACTATTGATCAAACTACTATCCAACCCCCAAGGCTCTCCAACTCCAAACTATATCCATGGTGTTCCCTGACTGTCAAACTTTCTCACAGAACTGTCACAACGAACCAACTGCTAACGGTTCACTTTCGGCTCCCTCTATTCGTCCACGAGATTCCACGTATGACAGTCAGACGGTCAACAGAATTCATAATGCTCTGGCATCTCGGTGAGACACTAACAGTGTCTCGCCGATGCCACATATACTTCATATCGATGTCGCCAAGATGTTATATCGAGCTCCAAGAGATACACCGAGTCATCACGTAGTCACCCTGACCTATCGCTTTCGCCAGAAGGTCATAGCGAGTCACTAAAGTTATACCGAAGACACAAGTCATATCAAGCTCCAAAGGATAGTCGGCAAGACTCACATCTATCACCGAGAGTTCATACCGATCTCCATATGTTTCACCAATGACCAACTGTCGCCAAGAGCTACCTCGATAGCCATCGGCTATCGGCAAGACATTCGCCATCGCTAAGAGGCTTCTTCGATAGCTTTGAGTTATACCGAAGGCTTTCACTTGAGTCTTTGTCGCTGAGACATATCCACATCGGTAGGACATCTTACCGATGACATTTCCTTCGGCCAAGTCTCCCCGATGAATACAAAACAAACACTGCCGACATAACATTTGCTTTTGCGGTGACTTCTTACCGAGTCAATATGGGTTACCCCGAGGACCTCAATACATACGTTGTCGGCGAGAGATTAACACTTCGCTGAGACATCTTAGCGAGAACCTTTAGCTTAACCGAAGACCATAGTCGCCAAGAGTCTCCCTGATGCACGATTGAATGGCCTTTCAGCCAGAGGTCTCTCGAGCGCTATAAGGTCATAACGAATACATCATGCTACAGTGATAGACTCCACAGTGTAACCTTTCAGCAAGACAATGGCAAGGTCACAGCGACCTGTTCAGAACTGAATAAAACAAACCTGCTTAGTCGGCCAGACAATTAGAATGTCACACCGACTTGACTCTAATGGAGGTTTCAGCCTGTATAGTTTGAGGCACATATTTCTAACATATTCCACTAAGTATAAATTTAAGATAAAATATTATAAGGATTAGCTATTGCAAGAATATCCAAATCTTATAAATGGGTTGTTGGATTAGAAATTTTCTCAACAATAATCCTTGCCTTGAAAACAGGCTTGGATGAAATCTATGAAGAAGTAGATTGTTGGATTGTATTATTGTTTCACACTTATGATGCTTTTTAATGAAATGATCATTTCTATTATTTTTTAAAGTTCTCAAAAATACACTATATCACAAAAACATATAGATGAAAAAAGAAATGTCATGGTCTATGCAAGTTGAGGACTTAAACAACACATCTAAAGATAAAAACACAAACTTGTTATGAAACAAGAGTTGTCGATATAGTAGTAGGAGGTAGGTCATATTCATTTGGTTTCCACACAATGGTCATTTGGTACAAGGTCCTAGCCTTTAAGAGCACCATCATCATCCTACTTATCTTATACATCCTTAGAAGGATGATTAGAAACCTTTGGAGGAGAAATGGATAAGGAAAAAACTTTTTTTTGTCAACTAGAAACACATCAATCACAAGGATGAGAATAATTTGAAGGATAAAAATAAAATGAATACCATCCATGAGAATGATGAATGCAAGATTTACATTAAGAAGCATGATAATAATTTTAATGATTATTATGACTCCTACAATATTTTTTCCCTCCAAGAGGGAATTGACCTTTGTTGACAGAAAAGTTTAACAAAACTTTGGGAATTGTACAAGGTGCATTATCTCATTGTTTAAGAAGAACCTATAGGTGGGGATCTACATTAACATATTTAAAAAACAATAGATTTAGAATACAATAAAAATTACTATTGGTATTACATTAAAAAATAAAATTCTTATCTTTCCAAATGTTAAATAGGATTTCCACTTTGAAATCATTCCATATCTAGGAAAAATTACTAGGAATTTTGGGCCAATCTCTTAGAAATATTTTATTCTAAGAAAAAAGTTAAATTCTAAAAGGATTGAATAAAAATGAATCCAATTCCATGTTACCCAAGATCTAGGAAACACTAGAGTATGTGCTTAATTGTTTCTTGATTCCCACAAAAAGGGAAACAAGGATTTGTAACTCCCAAATAAATCAGTCTAGATTCAATAGGAAGACCTTGATATAAAATGCATAAGGGAAAATGAACAAGATTTCACTAAATAAAAAATTATTAAATAGTCTAAATATGCATTTCTATAGTGCAACAGAGGATTGAAGATCCCATCTATCATCAAGATTTTGTATCAAATGCAAGTTTGATGAGAAAAAGGAATACCCTTGGAAATCTTTGTAACTATGAAATAGTGTATTAGGATACCATTTCCAATCTTTCCACCATGGATTGAGACTCTTGACCCTAATTTTATGTATCTTCCTCATAGGGATAGAGTCAATAATAGTTTGGAATGATTCAAAATCATAATTGGTGAGTCTATAATTCACTTTGGCTTTTTTCTAGGAAAGAAGATGGTTGCCCCAACCCTATTTGTAACTTTTGTGACTCCTTAATAAGTTCAATTATGCTAGATTAGTGAATAATTTTATGCCTTGACCAATATTGTTTAAATATGATATAGTATTGGAAACTTATATGGATAAAATGAATAAATATCTCTTTTTATTCTCTTAGAACATTATGTTAAAATGAGTGTGTGCAATTGAGAAAGTTTTACATATTTAGATTCTAAAGGTATAGGAGAGCATCAATGATTGTACTCAACTATGTGCTTAATGATCTAATTGTTCCATGACCTAGTTTAAATGATTATTGTAGTAAATGTTCCTTATTAAATGTGAATTGGCAAACACATTAGCAATGTATGCAAGTATGTGAGATTTAGATTTCGTACAAGCATCATGAGGAAAAAATTTAAATTGATATGAGAAAAGGAATAATGTTTGGGAATGAACTAGGACCTTTGAAGATCACATAAAATTTTGAAAAATATTATTGGTCAAACATCATCAATGATAAATCAAGACAATTTTAACTAATGACAAGTATACCTAAGGTGAGTTAACAAGGTAAGTTGCATGCATTAGTTATCAAGTCACGTAATGATATTTAGTAAAAAGGATTGTTCAAAGATCCATAAAAAATTGTAGTCAAATAAGTTAGTTAAGAATAATATTTCGTTATTATTGAAGATAGATTCAAATTCTTATCTTGCATCGAGGTTCAGGTAAAAAAAAGTGTACATATAGATATATTTTCATCCACTAACTATCGAATTGAATCTTATTGAAATTGTGAGTAGGTGATTATTGTGATTCCTTAACCAATCGTGTATTAAGAAAAGTACACTTGAGATGAGTTCCAATGGGTAGAAGGAAGAACCATTCAAACCCTTGTCAATACTTAGTTGAAGTTTTCAAATGTGAGCTCATGTAATGAAAAGAGAGTCAAGTTGTGGGTTAGTATTAAGAGTCAAGTGAATATTGTGTTTGTGGTTTGTTTATTTTTAATTTCTAAATGTAACCTTAGAACTTAGAAAGTATTTTGAGGTTTAGGAACTATGGGATTCAACTTGGAGCCCCTATTAATCTCCCATTGGAAGAATGGGAAAGGGATTTTTATTATTGGATTTTTGGATCTTGATTGTTTTGGGGAGATAATTTTGGAGTTGTCTTTGTTTTTGGCATGTGCTTGTTCAAGAGAAGGAAGGAAGGAGAAATATTGAGAGCTTGGTAGAGAGAAAGAGTGATGTATCAAAGAATGGGGTATCATGGAGAAGGAGGCTACATCTCTACAATAATGTATAAAGATAAGTCCTACTTACACTATTTGCATCTAGTTGATGTTATGAGTGACATGAAGAATTCTTGGGTTGGGAGTGTTTTGAAAATGTGTGTTTTTAATTTTTTCAATAAGCTTGTTGTTTTTTGTTTGTGTTAATGAGTTTTAAAAATGGTAGAGTTCTTGTAATGTTTAGCCCTTCTATATTTGGGTTGTTGAAAAAAATGAGTTTTAGTGTTGAGTTACAACCTTTATATGTGGGTTTGAAATGGTTCTCTCGGCTCAGGAGATGTCTAGGGTCTTGAAATGGCCTAATGATGTCATGTTTGGTAGGATGGAGAGTTTTACTTCTCCTTTTGGCATTCATCTCTTATGGATATTTGAAAGATATTTATTGGAGTTCATTTCTTGTCAACTTCATCTTGAGGACTATGTTATACTATGAAAAGGAAAGAGAAACATATTTATTACCTTGTTTAAAAAAGAAATATGAAAAAACAAAAATTGTGGTTAGATTTTGAAAGGGAATGATGGACTAGGTTCTTGTTAATAAAAGGGTATAAACTAAATTGATGAATAAGTGTTGCATGTATCTCTTTTATTTAATTATATTTTTTTATGAACACATAAAATTAACGAACATGCTTTGTATTATGAAATACTTCATTGCTTCCTCAACTCCCTCTCATTTAGCACAAGTTGAACATATAATCATACATATGCATGAAAATCAAATAGTGTGAAAGGGAATATGAGTTTAAAATTCATATATGTTTGGCCAAGTGAGAGTGTCAACACTATTTCATGTAAAGGCATTTTATGTTTCCATATAAAGCTAAAATATAAGTATACTATAAAATTATTTATATATATAAATATATGCATGTTTGTATATTATAGCATTGCACTCAAACATATATATGGTGGAATATATTATAAATATATAATCTTGTTATTTTTAGTTTTACTCAATATTTATATCCATTACCTATATGATACCTATATATATATATTATAATACACTTTTATATTTTATATATATTTAAATATAATAATTAATATATATTAGATATTATATATATTTATATATATTTAAATAAATAAATATATATATATATATATATATATATATTAATATATATATTTAAATAAATTTATTTATATATATATTAATATATATTTATATATATTAATATATATTTATATATATTTAAATATAATAATTAATATATATTAGATATTATATATATTTAAATATAAAATATAATATATTGGATATTATATATATACATTACATATTTTAAACACATATTATATATAATATATTATAATACAACTATAGATTATATATAATAGTCTTTATTAATATAAAATAAATAAAACATAAAAAAATTAAAGCTGGGTAGGGCTCAGCCCTCCCAAACCCCAACCTTGGATGGGGAGGGAGGTGTTGCCCCCTCCTAATAGTGGTGCAACCCCTGTGGTGTTGTGGCCCCCCTTAAGGGGCATGACCACCATAAGGTGAGTCACCCCCTATGGTAAAGGGGCACAACCTCCCTTGAGGGAGCCATGTTTGCCATAAGGAGCGTGACTTCCCATAGGTCGGGCTAGCCCCACTCCCCTTCTCCTTAATTTTTTATTTTTTCCCCTCTATTAAATTTAAAACAAATGTGATATAATACATAGGTCTGCAACAATAAAGTAATGGATACATGTGTATATATATTTATATTTATATATTCATATATACATAAAATAAAATAGAATATTTCTCCTAATATATATTAAAAAAAAACTACAAAGGAATAAACATATCTGTTTCAATTTGTAATTTCCATCTACAATGAACAACATTCAGCCCCAACTTATCCCTCCATAGCTATGTAGGTACAAATAGATATACAAAATGAATTAAGGAGTGAGGGTTTAAAATTAACAAATACTAGAAGATTTTAAAATAACAAAAAATTTAGAAAATAAGTTTTAATGGAAGAAGGAAAAAATGTGTGTAGTTATAAAGGAGGAAAAAGAGAAATAAAAGGAATGGAAACCTGCAACAAAGATAAGATCACTCATCATCGGCAAAGATCACACCTCAAGAAAACTTGCATAAGCTCCCTTCTTCAATCCTTCTCTTCTTCAATCCTACAATCAAATGAAAAATGAGGAAATGAAAAAGGTAAAGCTCTTAACAAGCCATCCTTATGGATTAGGGTTTAATTTCTAACCCTAAGATCCAAGGGTGGAGATTTAACCTCATCCAATGGATGAGATTGAGTGCTCATTCCATTACTTTTTTGTTTATTTCAAAAATTGATTTAATTTAATTTAATTTAACTTAATGGTGGTTAAGTCCATGGTGGGGGGGCTATGGTGTTAGGACCCTTATTTAAGTGACAACTTAAAATAATTTTATAATTGAATATTGTCTTACCACTTTATTTTAAATTTATAATTATCAAGTAGAGATTTAAAGTCTTATTAAATAAGAAATGAGTTGTTTTAAAATTATTTTAGTGCAACTTAAATAAATAAATTCTTAGGCATGAATTAATTTTAGACAAAATATAAAGGTTTAAAGAATTGTATAGTAGTTATTTTAAAATACTTATGTCGGATCATTTGATTGGGTTTAGATGTGTTCCTACCTCAACAAATTTTAACAATGTAATTAAAAAAATTGTTTATTGCCAATGAAAATCAAAAGCTTCATTAAAATTATTCATAATAACAAATTGGCATGAATATTAAATTTATAAATATGGATTAAAAAGGGACTTAAATTGAATGTCAAATAGGAATTTATTTTTGAGTGTAATTTGTTATTTTAGAAATTGAATCTATCCAAGTTGGTACAACCTAGAAAAATAAAAATAAAAATCATTAACTGAATTATTTAAGTTACAAGATATTTTTATAATGGTATAGTTGGAATAATTTATTATTCTCAATCATACTCTTACCCAATTAAAAGTGTTGATAGTTTGATTGAAATATTTATTTATTGACTATTAAAATCATATGATTAATGGAAATCATCTATAATCATTAATTCGCGTGAATATTATTTTATAAGGTGTATGGAAATCATTTAATATTCAATTCAAATGTTGAATAGAATAATTAATTAAAAATAGCAAAGCAGATATAGATGAAAGGTTGAGTATATCAATCACATATAACCTTGCCAAATTAATTAGCAAAATAATAATCTTTTAATGACGGTTAATAAGGTGGATTAGTTAAAATTTATGACAAGATATTTCAATGAAATAATTAAAAAGATTATCATTATCAAGATTCTTAATCTTAATCCACATGAATATCCCAAATAACTATCTTAGGGTCAACTACTCTACAATTAAATCAATTTGACCAAGTTAAGAAAATACGACACCTTAGGAATAGGTGAAGGCTAAGGTTCAAGCTAAATAATGAGTTTAGTGGCGGTGGCATTATTGATAACACTATCTCCTCAAGACATTTATAAGAATTTAAAGCCGGACATTTAGAAAACTCAACTATAGGAGCTGGTCAACAAGAATCTATAACTAATTGAACTATGAGTTGTTCCTTGTTCAATGCAATATTATCAAATAATGTTAAACTTTAGAAGTCGTGTTGTGCAAAGGTGGCATGTTGCATATGTGTTGGGTTGCAAAACTATATTGTTTAAAAAAAAATTTGTGATGGTTGTGTTAGAGCCACATTAAAATGTGGGCATGACAAAAGATTATTGGTGGTTCTTGAGATTTTTTCTTGAAAGGAATATTGGAAAGTGATAAAAAAATACCACCAAATAGACTAATGGTTAATAGATAAACTAGTATGAAATTCATTTCCATTCCAAATAATTCATGAATGAATAGCTCACTAGACTTTCCATATGATTTTTATAAAAAATATCCTAGATTTGAATAAACTTCATGGTGAAGACTAAATGAAGATAAAATTCTCTCGATCGATGATTTATGTCCATGAGGCACTCTAGTAGATATATAGTATTGAACCAAAATTTCCAAATATGCATTACCCTCTAGGGCTCTAATGGTACATTTAGTACATAAAGTTATATCATACCATTGTCTATCAATAATATCAAGCCCACCAAGATCGTGAATAAGACATCATAACTTCTATGAAAGTTTTTGAAAGCCTTTTCCTTGTTATAAAGAAGCCCATAAAAAATCTCTAATATTTTATATATATTTTTATAAGAATATGTGGAAGTAACATGACATGAAGATTAATAAATGTGGTGATAGCTAGAAATTGATAACAAGCCTATAAATTTCCTACAAGGGAGAGTGGTTTAATAGTAAAATAATATAATTTTTTCACTCAAATAAAAACAAATTGACATAAACAAGAAGAAAGAAGCTTGCAAAGAAAAAGGAATGCCATATATATATATATATTGATTGCAGGAATCGATCAGGTATTCGTCCCCCTACAAACTGTAGTGTGTCTAGTAAACTTTTTTCACGTGACTGGCGGCACTGGCGCGACACGCCCTTCGATACCACGGGGATGGTGGGGAGACTAGACCTCATGATCTCTTCCCTGCAACATAATGCTTTAGCTAATCGAGCTAGGCCCACCACTTGAATGCCTAATAATTTGAAAACTTCTCCATGAAATTATTAATCCAAGCATGTTTAGGAAAAATATTGTTTATCGCATTAGGTTTTTTGCATTGCATAATTAAACTAGAATCTCAACACAAATTATCTAGGCATGAAGAGTTTGATTGAACTTATTTTTATCCTCTAGGAAAGTGAAAATAATCACTAGGAAAATAGCCATTGACCAACCATTGAGTAGAATTATGAAGAGTGATACATTTGGCCATGTTTTATGACAAAACATGAGCCAAAATATAACCAAATATTTCAAAAAATAGCACATATAAAATAGGAGAAAGAGAAAATCCTTATCATATAGATCAAAAAATCCCAAAAGATGAAGATTGATGATCATCAATAGTGATGCAAGTAGAAGCATCAATAAAAATCAATTCAATAAATCTTAAGAATTTAGGACCAAACCCTAAATATAAATTATTTCAAGTATGAAAGGTCACTTTATGTGATCATAGGCTTTGAAAAATGTGGCTTGATATTTAGAACATTTTAGCACTCCATTCCTTCCCTTATAAAAATGATATTATCAATAATATATGTATACTTGATGAATCCAATTTTCTCTAGACAAACAATCAAAGGGAGAATATGGTGCAACTTGAGAACAAGAACCTTGAAAATGATATTATAAGAATCATTAGGCAAAGTGATAGGCCACCAATTACAATATATCCTCTAAATATCTAGCCTTAGCCTTAGGTATTAACTCGATATTTATTTTTTAATAATATTTCCTTTAGGATTTTAAATTGTAAGCTTTTAGATAAACTCTATATAGATCTTTACTAGCCATATCTCATAAGGATTTGTAAAAATCACAAGGAAATCCATCACATATTAGGGATTTATAATTAGTATGGAGAATACCACCTCATGAAGCTATTCTTGAGTTAAAATTTTCTCAAACAAATTCTTGTGGATGAGGAAAGTCCTATAGGGGAGATGCATTGTTGAATTGCATGTTATTTCTCTAGAGATGACACATGATTTATAAAATTATTCATAATAGTAAACAAAGACTCAAGTAATGTCAAGAAGCTCCTCTAAGATTTCAGATCCTTCTTTGATGCACTTGATTTCCCAAGAAGCATGAATAGTTCTTAAAGATTAGAAGAACTCCTTAGAAACTCTATCCCCAACTTTGATCAAGTGAAAATGGGATTTGATTTGAGCTCCTCTAATAGAATGATTGTCCATAATATACTTCTATTTATAGATATTGGCAACATGAAGTTTTAGAGAAGGAGAAAAGTGTTGATCTTCCAACTTAGTTATGCAATAATGGAGATTTATGGTGGTGAATTCATAAGTCCGAAAAAATACAAATTCACTAGTTGCCACCCATAAATGTGAAGAAACCAAGAGGTACACTTAAGTGCATCTTTCCACCACTCAATCCATCTAGATTGATGATGAGGATGTAGTTCTAAACTTTAGAAACATTGATATGAACAAGGGTGAGTTGATGAATCAACAAAGAAGTACTAAAAAATAATTATTTTTTCTTTGGGTTTAGAAGACTACCATTTAATGCAAAATTTTATTAGGAAATGATAATGAAGAAAATATTTGACTAAAGCTCAATTAGTAAGAAAAAATATTTGGTAAAAGAGAAAAGATTTAGCTAACTACATAGATAAATCCATCCTTTTAGGAACCTATTTAGAATTAGAATGAGGTTAATACATGCATGCATATAGTTTGGTTATGATGTTGGTCAGTGTTGGGATAAAAGGACCAACTTATTATGAATGTAAACCAAGCTTATCATTTTATAGTTGTCAAGTGCAAAATTAAAGTACATTTTTTTAGTTGCATCCTCAACCATATTAAAATACCCAAATATGACCGAAGTAACTACAATATACTAGATTACCAATCCAATGCAAAATATTGGATTGTTCAATAACATCATTGGGAGAATAAAAATTAATTATCCTAACAAGAATAATTATCAATATTAAAGATAGACCATAATATTGGTGGGGTCACATGCTTGGTCCACTAAGTGCAACTGCTATTTGACAGAGAGAAAATACCACTCCATGAAGTGTTGCCTCATGGTTATTTCATAAGAAATGAGTAGTTGGCCATATGAAAGGCAAAAAAAGTGATTTTTTTAAAATTTCAATCTCTTGCAAACAAAGAGTATCCAAGTTTGCAAATATTTTTAAACATCCTACATTATATATTTTTATTATGAAGCTTGTAAAACCTTGAGCATTCCATGAGAGAAAACTTAAATATTTCAAAGGCATATCATCACTATCAAGTTCATCTATAGTTTAAGATTCAATTTAAAGATGCACTACCTCCATAGATATTTGGGTTTGTATCTTTGACCTTATTGCCTTAACCTCACTAATAGCCACAACAATCACTCTATCAAAAAGATACAAGGGTATATGAAATTCCTTGAAAGGACAAGATCTATAGTGGAATGTATCATCTCAAAATTAAAAACCCTAAGTTCATCCATGCAACATCAACTAGGTTTGGTTGGATGGGTGCACCATAGCCCAAAAACACACAGGAATGTGCAACCATGTGGGTATTATTTTTATTGTATGTGAGGAACTTGGGCACATAGAAAAGTGTTGCTTGTATAAGTTTTTTATAGGAGAGGAACATAAGGGATCAAGAACAAAGATGAAAATAGGAGACCTTAATCAATCTCACAAGATGTAGTGACAATGGATGATAGTCAATCCAATCACTAGCCTCAATAATCAAGACCATAGGTGCAATATGTGGTGTTTCAATTTCCAATGTTTGATTTGGGATATTCATATTATTTAATTGCTCCAAATGTGGTAGAAAAATATAAGTTGGTGGTTGTTAAGAAAGAGGTGGTATTTTTCAGGCAAGAGGTAAAGTGAGATGTAGAATTATTGCCAAGCTTATTGTTAATTCCCTTGTCCATGGATGTGTTCTTGAGCTTGGATTATTTTCTACCACAATGAACCTTCAAGTGTTACCCTTAGTTTTTGTATGGGGTGGTATTAGGCATGGATAGGCTTAGTGCCCATTCAAATTGAATAGATTGCCAAAACAAGACCATCTAGTACCATGATCATTTCAGCATTAAATTAGTGACCTTAGGATTGTAAAAACCAATTTCCCTTAGGAAAATATTTTCCATGCAACTAAATTGGTTTTTGAGGCACAAAGGCCAAATGTTTTCCATCACAAGTAGTGATTAATCAAGGTAAGAAAGTGAACATTCTTTGAATGATCACTCAATCCCTTAAGTGTTTGGGTGCATACTTCCAAATAAGTTGTTTGGTTTGCCACCTATTGGTTAATGGATTTGTCACTACTAATTCTTTTTAAAATGACTCTAAGTTGCCCAGTTTGTAGTGGCAAAAGAACCAACAGTTGGAGAAGTTTATCTTTTATAAAACAACTTTCCTCTGAATTTTTAGAAGTATAGCTCCATCTTATGATTAAATTTATTTTTTTGAGGTTTTCTTTTAATCAAAAAGAAGAAAAGGAAAAAACTAAATTACAAAGAAAGTAAAATTAAAACCTCTAAAATATATTAAAACTTACAATTCTCAACATGAAAATAGTAATAAACATATGTCTATTTTTTCTCAACCATGAAAATATAACATGCAACCAAGAATATTTTTTTAGATGATGTCAAGTTCGCATACCAATGAAGATCATCTTCCAATTAACCCAAATTACATAAGTTTTAGAAATAAAACAAAATACAAATTAATACAAAAAACTTAAAACTTAAAATAATTGACACCAACACCAAAAGGAACAATAACATCAAAAATATATTGTCAGCACACATACTCATAACAAATTCCTTTATTTCAAATGTCCAAAATTGCAAAGCACATAGGATTTCAACTTTTGTACTAAAAATATATTCAGTCTTTCAACCATGCTACTCTAAAATTAAACAAGGATATTCCATGCTACTCTAAAATTAAACAAGGATATTTAAAAAAAAGAAGATTTTATCCTTTACAATTGGCTACATATATATAGCCTTTTAGTTGTAACTAATTATTTTAATTAACAACTAAATAGAAAAGGTTAAAGTTTCCTTAACATTTCAAAAACTTAAAACATTTTTATAACTTTAAAAGTTCATTGAAATAAAGTCAATTGAAATAAATCAAGTATTTGGTTCTGGTAGCACAATGTCTTTGTTTATATCTTCTTTATCTTTCATTAGAGATGAACCTAGCATTGGAGATTGTTGTGTCTAAGAAAATATTTTGGTTTTGTAGATGCAAAATGCTTTGATAGCTAGAACAATATCATCATGTCTTGGTATGATTATGTTGTCTTTCTCGAGCCTCCATATAGCCTTATTACTCTTGATGTTTTCCAATCGATTCTAAAATGTTGGGAGGTGTGCAACATAGTGAATTAGAGCAATATCAATATTACTAAGCTTTTTCATTGCTCCCACATCAAACACATGTTTATTAAAGAATATTTTGATCATTGCCTTGAAATATTCTTTGATGGAATGAGCATTAGTGACCTGATAATTGTTCTTTGTTTGGAGCTCTGAGTTGATAGATGAAAAATCAATTTGTATATATGCGTTCAACTGATCAAATTATTTCAACAGTATGATTTGCTCCTGGATATTTTGCTTGATAGCCAATATATTTCATTCAATACTCTTTATCCATAGAAGGCACATGTTTTCATCTACACTTGGAAAGATTTGTTTTGCAACAAGTTTATCATTGCTCATTTCAATCATTTCCTCAAGGTTTTTGTTCACTTTGATTCATATGATTTCTTCATGTTTGTATGTATTAACCTCATTTTAATCATTTCCTGAGGTTTTTTCCACTTTGATTCATACAATTTCTTCATGTTTGGATGTATTAATCTCATCAATTTCTTTCTCTCTAGTGTCAATTTCATCATATGTCTTCTTCACTTCTTCAATGAAATTTGACCATTTAGTTATTATTTATTTCACCCAATCTTCAGTTACTCTACTATAGGATTGATGTTTGCATATTTTCTCAATTACTTATTTACCATTTCATGGACTAGGATCAAAAGAGGTATCTATCTTGTTTAATGGTTGAGTTGAAGTATCAACTATTGATTTGAGACATGTAGTTAAAGTTTTCTTTTGTTGCTTGAACTCATACTTAGAATCCTTATCATTTTCTATCCTTTCCACCAACTTGGCAATCAATACTTGAAAATTATAAATGTCTCCATCATGGGAGGAAGGACCAAGGTTAATTTGACTGATATTAAAATCCTTCTTAGTTATGTCATTGATATCTTTTTTAGCATAGGAGTGAGCTACTTCTACATACATGTTACTAAAAGTGGAATATTTTATCAACCTAGAAGCATTTTTTGCCTTCTTTGGCTAAGGTGATTTTTGGAGCAAATCATAAATAATATCAAACTAGGGGTATTCAATTGGGTTACTTTTCTCTTTAAAATATTTTGTTGCAACCAAGAAGATGGGGAGCCAAATGGAGTTCTGGTGATATTTTGGGAGAACCACAACGGTCTCATGGGTGGAGATGTGTTGAATGGAGGCCCAAAATTATAAAAGGATGAGATATCAGGTGAAGATGGAGGCATAGTTGGGTTGAATAGGAGGAGCTTGGTGGGAATGTGGTGGTGAGAAAGCCAGTGATGAATGATATGAAGAGGATAAATAGCTAATCACCTAAGAGGATGAAGTAATATGAACATCCTCTTATTCTCTTCCCTCCTCTTGGATGGCCTCTCACTTTTTCTCTCTTTTCTCTCTTTGTTTTCCCCTTCGGATCATCTCCACGTGTCTTCTTAGGACTCTTCTTTGGAGGATCTTCATTGTCATCTCCTCCTTCCCCACTAGTAGCTTGATAGATAGTTGAAGTTGAAGGATAGGAGGGGGTTGGTTTGATTTGTTCCTCTTTTTCTCCCTTTACAACATCTTTCTTCACAATAGACTTTGTGGTTGATTTTTCTACAATTTTCTTCATCACTCATTCCTTTGACCTTCTAAAAACGTACTTCCATCCTTTCCTCTAGACTTTACTTCTTTGATGCCCCAATTAAGGGGTGATAGTGGTTGTGTTTGGATGTCACTGAAATAAATGGGATCAACCAAATATGACTCATCATCTTCAATACCTTGGATATCCCAATTTAACCTAAAGTTTCTAATTTGTTGTAGAGACAATCTCATCCAATCTTTGTTTTTACTTCAAATTCATTTTCACAATCAACCCATCAATCCTTAGCTTCAAGAAGGTGATGGAACCCAAGTCCAAGTTGTAGGTTTTTTTTGACATAATCCTTACTATCAAAAGGGAACCTTATCCCATAGAATTGAATGGTGAATTTCACCAAGGATTTTCAATACTCAATGCATCAAATGATGATACATTGATAATTAGCCAATCCAATACGGAAGGGAATTCCTACCTTTTTCCTCCCCTTATATCTTCGATTCACTTCACCAATTTTTTGACATACTTCAATTAGGATAAGTTTATCACTTACATACCTAGGAAATTTCTATGGAAACCCATCAAAGCCCCTAATTTTGATGTAGGTTAATCTTTTAAACTAGATGAAATAGCTTCCATATACATTTGTTAAGTGTGCAACCTTTGCAACATATCCTCATTCTCATGTGTTGCCTTGGAGTTCCTTGAAAACATGCATTGCAGATGCATCATTCACTCTCCAATTGGAGCTATGATTAGTGATCGTAAATTTGCTTCACCTCATCAAAATCCCCCAGGTGACCAATCACAACCAGGCCCTCATGCTAGTTATGACATAAAACAAGTACAAAGACATACAAAAGTATTTATTCAATTGTAATTGGGTGAAATTTATGTGAATTTTCACTAATCATGTTGTCCCAATCAATAAATTGCTCCCCAATAACAATGACAATAATGAAAAAATACATCCACTCTTCAAAATGATGGGAATCTTCATTACCTAATAACCTATGAAGAAGCATAATAATATCATAAATGTATTAACAAAATGAGACCTATCTAGTGTTAGAATTATGAATAAACACGAGACGCGAGATCAAACAATGAACAAAGACACCTTCCACACAAGAGAACTACAAAATAAAGATTTTCTATTCCTCAATTAGAAAAACTTACAAAATGAAAATCTTCCATGAATCTTCAATGTCTTCAAGGAGATTTGGTCAGATAATACAATGAAGGGTGAGTGTTTTATAAGAGCAACTCTACATGATAAATGGATTAGATCATGACAAGTGTCAACATTCTATGTGATGAGATAGAATGATCTAATAATGATCACTTTAGTTAACATAAAAAAGCACTCTTAAGTTTATCTTAAGTGCATCAGAATAAATTAGACTAATAATCAATTAAATATTAATTAATTATTAGCTAATGTATGATTACTCTAACACCCCCCTTAAGATGAACTTAGGGAGTAGCTAAAAAACCCTAAAACCAATGCATAAAAAGAAAATAATGCATGATGGGTCCCGAAAAACAAGGTTTGATGAGGTATCAATGTACAAAGAATCTAATCTCTCACAACTGCAGAAAAGGAGAAAACCTCATGGGAAAAACTCCTTTCCAAAAGAGAAAAAGGTGAATGAAGGACTAAAAGGCCTCAATGTCCCAAAAAGAATAGGAACATGAAGAACATCGCACAAGCACAAAAAAAAATTTACAACTATTGAATGATGACTATTATAGTGTTGAAATGAAGAACCTCCTCTAAAACAAATAATGATCAGGATCAAGAAGACAAGAATTTGTATGAGTGACCCCAACGACACTACTCAAATCAAATGGAAAACAAAGGAAAACACCTGGAACTTGAAGATACAAATGGCACACTAATTTGCATGAGTGACCCCAATGATACTACTCAACATGCATGATGCAAGTCAAAAAAATAGATACCAATAGTCTGAAGAACACTGATCAAATGAAAATGGAAGATTTCCTCCAAAAATAGGAATGGAAGAATGTCCATATGGTAAATGCTCCATCTCACCAAAATGCATGGGTAACCAGCCGTTGCATCCGCCTAGTACATAGGAACAAGAACTAGATACATAGATCACTCCAAAACGAAACCAAGGAAGCATTAACAGGAATAGTAGAAACTCCCCCATAATGCAGAAAGGGAGAGCCAAGACAAGTACATTGAAACTATGTGTCACCAAGAAGTGCATGTAGGATAACAAATAACATCTGAATGTGCACATGAAAGTACCTACAAATAAAAAGGGTGTGAAAACCAAGGCACATACACAAGAGGCAAAAACCTCTGATTTGATGTTGTCATGGAAGGAACACTCACTTGACAAAGGTGTCATGGAAAAATAAAGGAACTAACAACCCACCCATGGCACTTTATATCAGTGTGAGTACAAAAGGCACAACAGAATGTGCAAAATCCCAAAAAAGTATACATCAGAATGATACTTTATCTCAATGTGTCTACAAAAAAATTACATGTAAAAAATGCTCAAAATGCCCAAATAGAATAGTAATCTAGAAATACATATAGAACAGCCTAAAACAAGTCATCCCACAAAAACGAAAAAGTTTCTAGGGTCTAAAACATCCAAGTAATTCACCAAAATGTGAACACAAAAAGTTGAATAAATGTACCTAGAGAAAAATATGGGAAAAGTGCATAGATGGTTGTGAATAACTTTGAAAGACAGTTCTAAAGTCGTTGGAATCACGAAAAGCAAAGAAACGAGTCAAAAGTTATGAGCTTGAAAGTGAAAAAAAACACCTCTGAATTTGACAGGCTGTAGAATGTACCAACAACAAAATTTGAGAAAAAAACAACACTATTAGATAGTTCTCAGAACCAACTTTCCAACAATATCTCATTTTTCCCAATTTCAATATTCGAGTGAAAAGTTATGTCAATTTTCCCCATTTTGCTTATTTTGCAAAAAAAAAAAAAAATAGCCCCTAGGGGTGGGCACTGGTCACCCATGTGACCCTGGGCAGCAAAGAGGCCGTTGGAAAATTTAAAAATAATATTAATAATTAAATATATGGGGTGGCCCCTACTATCGCCAACTGAGCGAAAGGCGGGAGGCCCCACTCCCAAGGTATTTGGCTTAGTGGTGTTGTGATGGCTCTGTAGGCCGCTAGTGGCTAGCGACAAAGCCATTGTTGTTATGGTTTGCAGTCCATGACAGATAGCTATCTATGGTTGTGTCGCTTATAATAGCGACGTCACTTAAAATAATGTCCAAAATATTTTTTATTTTTTTAAAATCTATCATACGGTACAGTCAGACAAGGGTCGTTCACAGGCCCCCTACAAAAAAAATTGCCTAAAAAGCTCCTAACACCAAAATAGGGTGAATTTTATATCAAAATTTGTCGAATCAGCCTACTGGATGCAGCAATGAGGTCTTTTTTGTGCCAAAATGCACCTAAAATTCACCCACCTCGAAAAATTGCAAAAAAGGCAATGGAGATTCCAAATCTAAAGTCTATAACCCTAGTTGAAGAAAACCCTCAAAAATCAAGAAGGGGTTTGTTGAATCCGCGCTCTAATACCACATTAGAATTGTGAATAAACATGAGACACATGATCAAACAATGAACAAAAACACCTTCCACGTAAGACAGATGCAAACAATAATGTGCTATATCATCAAAAGGAAAATACTTATAGAATGAACCTCAAGAATCTTCTAGGACTTACCCTAACATGTAGGTTCTTAGGCAATTATGACTTACCCTTTTTGGGGACTACCAACCAACATCTTGCAATAGTATTTCTACACACACTCTTCTTCTTGATGAAATGTTGGTACACCACTATAGTGTTGATATCAACAAAAACCTCTCTTTAAGGTAATTTGAAAGTAACTCCTATGGATTCTCTATCTAATTTAGCTATGACTCTATTGTTTGTTGTTCTTATCTCTCTAGGTGTGGGATTATAATGCTTCGTGCATTCTAAAACAAGGTGTGTGCATCACACAACCTTGGGAAATCCTGTTACTTCTAGGAGCCCACTATCTACCACCTTTTGTGCTACAAGGATTTATTTCCCTCACTCATTTTTTTCAAAAATCTTCCAACTTTACATGCCCTAACTTTGTGTCTCTAATTTTTGGCAATGTGCTCTCTAAAATAGATAAATTTGCATACCTCAAATATTTATACTTCATATTTTATAAGGAAATTTTGTACATGAAGAAAATAAAATTCTTCAATACAATATTAGGCAAATCCAAGGGGATTTTGATGCTTGGCAAGAAAACTTGTGGGAAACAATTTTTCATGAAACCAGCTTTACCAAAGGAAATTATTTCTCCTTATGAACTACGAGAAAAAAAATCAATTTATGACCTTCAAATCAAGTAAACCTTATGTGTTCTATTTCCTTTGAAACCTCTCTTTATAGTAGTTGGGATGAACTCTATAATTCACTTTTTGCAATTCGCTATTGGTTCTCAATAAATGCTCACCAAAGTGCCTTCTTTTTTCTTAACATTTCCTTTATATCAATCTGCATTTAATGTTCTTGTGTTCTATGATAGCATTAATGGAACCTTGTAATGTTGGCACGTGTAAACTCCCACCACATTAATACCTCCAATTTTGAAATGAATAATCTTTAAGCTTTCTTGTCGAAAGTTTGAGAGATTCTCAAAACCCTATTGGCTTTGAACAATAGTTTCAAAACTAGGTTAAAAGGCCGACAAAGAGGATTTGCCTTCATCAATCTCTTTACAGTCATTTAAAGTTGCCTCTTGTATCTTCAATGAGTTTCTCATGAAGTCTTATATCCATCCTTTCCATTGGTTATGAATGGTTGATCAAGTTCCAATGGGGTTGTGACAACCTCATTGAGAACTAATGAAGGTTTCAAAACTAATACGAAACTCTTTTGTATAACACTTTTCTTTGTTTTCCAACAAGAGGAGGATTATTTCAAAAATATCTTTTTGAACCCCAACGATGGCCAAGAAATCTTTATCTTCATTTTCTTTATAGGTTCTACATAGTATATCAAGTTTTGAAAAGGTTGTGACAACCTTGTTGAGAATCAACGAAGGTTTTGAAACCATGGTAAACCTCCAATGCCACCTTCAAAAATATTTCTTTCACATTTGAAGAGAGAAGATTTCATTAACGATCAACACAAACCTCAAAACTTAGACAAGACACCAACACAAACATTATCTTTCATAAACAAGACATTGTGAAAGTATTGTTGGACTCTAAGAAGGTTGTGAAAACCTTGTCGAGAGTCGATGAGGTTGTGACAACCTCTTGGGAAGTCGACGCAAGTTTTAAAACTCATCAAATTTTCCTAGGACTCAAAACTTAGACAATTTTCAAAGGAAAACTCATGACTAGGAATTGAAAATGATTAAAAGGGGGAAAGAACAAGGACAAAACCAGACTCCATGCAACACTAGCCCATTGTGAGATTGATTTTCAAGATGATTTAGTCCCTAGGGTGGAGCCTATTTCTAAATATCCATATCATATGATTACTCCATAGTTTTGTTATATCAAGCTTCAAATAGAAGAGTTAGAGAAGGGTTTATTCATCCTAGTGTGTCACCTTGGGGTATGCCAATGATCTTTGTGGAAAAGGTTGGATATCTCTACGTATGAATATCTTATAGGCAATTGAATAAGGTGATAGTGAAGAACTATTATCCACTGCCCATAATCAATTACTTATTCAACCAAATGAAGGGAGCCAAAGTATGAATTCATTAAGGTAGACATGAAGATGGACTACCATTATTTAAGGATTGTGGAGGTCGATTGCTATAAAATTGCACTTAAAACTCATTAAATATGGATTATGAGTTTATAATGGTGCCCTCTAGTCTTAGTATTTTAATGCACTTGCAATGTCTATGAGTTGGATGGACAAAGAATCCAAAACTCTCTTGGATAAGTTTGTGTTAGTGTTCCTTAATGAAATTTTGATATTTTCCAAAACCAAGAGGGAGCATGTGGAACACCTCTAGTAGGTATTGTAGTGCTTAAGAGAGAATGAGCTTTATGTGAATTTTGTTTTGTGAGTTATTCATAATTGTGTGTAATATTTTGGTCATATTTTTTTTGTAGATGGCATATTAGTAGATCATTCCAAGACAAGAGATTTGGTATAATGGTTGACACATTCAAACATGGGAAAGGTAAGGAGTTTCATGGGATTGGTAGGCTATTACTGCATATATGTTTAGGATTTCTCATGAATAGCCCATCCCATTACCTCTTTATATGGTTGACACATTCAAACATGGGAAAGGTAAGGAGTTTCATGGGATTGGTAGGCTATTACTGCATATATGTTTAGGATTTCTCATGAATAGCCCATCCCATTACCTCTTTAAAGAGAAAAGGCAAGAAATTTGAATGGACAAAAAGGTTTGAGAAGACTTTCTTGATTCTTAAAGAGCAATTCATGGGTGCATTGATCCATTCTATAACAAAATTGGTCAATACTTGTGTGATTTACATGGTGCCTTCCTAGATAGAATACAGATTGTCCCCGTACAAGAGGACAAGGTTGTGGTATTTTATTCACCAATGCTTAAGGATAGTGAGTTGAATTTCTCTCATGATCTAGAGCTTGTGGTAATGGTGTATGCATGAGTGTAATGGCACCATTTTCTTCTTGACATAAACTGAACTTTGAATATATCATCAAAGCCTATAATACATCTTCACTCAACTTTAACTCAACATGCAACATTGGATGGAATTCTTGTGGGAATAAAATTTTGAGGTCAAGTAAGTCAAAGAGGACAAGAATGTTATTAGCCGATAGGCTATATTATGCATGAGGTTTTGGCCTGAAACAAGTCTCACGCTCTGAAACTACCATGGTTTCAGGCCAAACTTTAGTGGTTTGGTGGTCAAACAAACCGTCAGCCGTAGTATACTCTGTGTATTGTACTATGCATTTATTGTGAGATTGAAGCGTGGTTGTAGGGAGATATAGTCGAAGTCTCTAGTCCATCATTGGAAGCTGGCTAATTCAATGAATCTGCAATCGGCTCATACAGAAATTAATTGAAGTGCAGAATAACCCTCCAGCTGGTAATCTACCGCTATCTGCATTTATTGTGAGATTTGAATTCTCCAAAAGATTGTAAATATCAACCTCCAGCTGGTAATCCACAGTAATTTCAATCCTCTTCATTTAATGATGTCGGAAAATATTTTCCAACTGGCCGCTGATTATCCCTACAAGAAGAACTGACATGCTTTGAATGAAACTTACCATTGGAAGCAGAAGCAGGACATTTCTTACCAGCATTGCAGCAGACTACGCAGAGGGTACAGAACATTTGAGGAAATGAATCTAAGCAGAGGGCAAACGAGATCTCATGCAACAGAATCTAACCAATCCACGGTAATATGTACTCTCCATCTTCCATAACACTACTGTAAATTCTGTAAATTTGGTAGAACGATAAGTACTCTCTAAAAAAAATTCTGGTTATCAGTTGGCCTGCGTTTAGGATCAATCCATGATGCAAATTATTACCTGGTTCAACATTTTACCTGGTTCAGAGACCAAAGTACAGCATAAAATCATAGCTTAGATAGAATAAAACTTACTTTTCATTTGAAGGTTCATTGCGAAGAACTTCAGGTGCCATCCATTCAGGCTGTAACATAAATGGAAACACAATATAATTAACTTTAGAAAAACTATATCAAACAAGCTAAACTATATAATCTTTTAACACCAAAAAGAAAATAACAAAGATATTAAGTGTCAATGAGAATTTTTTCAAAGCCTTCAAAGCCTTCCCATTCATCAATTATCCTGACAGTCATCTCACGCATTCATTTTAGCTCACATATGCAATTTTACATTTATGGAAGTGAAGTAAAGAACAGAAAATCATCTTTATCTATAAAATCCCAAGCTCTTCATAAATATTTATATTCAGATCTAATTCCTGAAGAGCTCCTATCTTAGGAAATGGACTTCTATTATTTTTAGGAAATAGATTATAGATTGCACATACCGTTCCAACTGTAGACTTTGATGATAGAAATGTATTGTGCTTCATGCGTGACAAGCCAAAATCATATACCTGAAAAAGTTTACCTAGGTCAAAGCACATGCAACTCTCAAAATGTAAGCTATATACCACATTATATGATGATATTAAATAAATGTAAGAAGTCTCAACAATGAAAGTATATAATTGTGTCATAGGAAAAAGTTCCAAACACGAAAGTGATGCTACTTTTTCTAAAATGAAAATCTCAGATTTGAGGATCTGGAAAAAGAAGTGTTACACAGAAAGAAATTAGTATATTCAAGGCCATTTCGCTTAAATTAGTATATTCATTTGGTAAAGCCTCCATCATGCTCAAAACCTCTAAGGATGCCAAATTTCAGGCACATCCAGTCACAACCACTTACATCATAAAGATTATACTACACACATAACAGGAAAACACAGGTCAATTAATCACCAAGCTGTCATCTATGAACATCCATAAATAGAAAATCATAGACACCCATAACAGAATTCCTGGTCATTGATTGAACCCAAACAAAATAACTACTCACCTGCCAACATACAAAGAAAACAATTAATACAGCAAGACACTGAATTATGCTTATATCCACACTGCGTATATCCACACTGACTCCTAGCCCCGTCCCTTCCTTCTGCTCTCCTCTCTGCGTGCCATATGATATGCTTTCTCACTGTTTATTCAGCTTATATTTAGACATGTATCAAAAGGATATATTCTGGAGAACACGCGTACTTGGTAGTAGAACCTTGCTGTCCACAAAAGCTCATCCCAGCGTGTCAAACAAGTTCCTTCTGCTTGGCTCTTGCTTTGAGTCGTCATTTCACCTTTTGTTAACTTCAATTATAATCCGCCCATCTGATGTGGAGTCCTGTGGTACTGAGATTCAAATATTGTATAATATATTTCGTCCATGCATAATATGGTTGTCAATTGTCCATGGGTAAAAACTGATGAAAGTAATTGAGGACCCGAATAGGATGAATGATTAAGGGCCAATAAGAGCTTTTTAATATACGTAATTTTATTTTACGTGTAGATAGATTCTTTTTGCTTTACCACCAGTATGATTAATCGCCAAGAAGAGCTTCATGCATACATAACTTTGAGATATTTTTTGCTTTTACTACGAGTAAAAATTTGGAAATGAATGATGTGTTAGATTGACAATCTGAAATGTAACTTTATAGATCACCAATTAGAAACCTTCTGAAGGGACCCATTATCTAGAAAAATGATGAATTATGACTGTAGGCATTCAAATAAAAACAAAAGTTACTTTTATGCATAACCTTGATTCTGTCATGATTGTGGAATTAGGGATGCAAATAAGGATTCCTTATTTACATTTCTTTTTACACAATGACTCGCTGTAGAAATAAAATTGCTTTAAGTTTGAGGACGAATGATTAATTAGGAATATAAGTAAATATAACGATGATTATTTGTTCAACAGGTTTTCAATTACAATCTTCTTTTCCTTGTGAAACACAGATATGCACAGATATGCCTGTCTGATTTTAAATGAGCATTTTGTAGTGGCTTTAATTTTTTATTCATAACTGTCATGAGAATAAAAGTAATATATTAAGACAAACTAGTTCTATTGAAAGAAGATTTGTTTCCCATTTATTTTATATTTTCTTTGTGTACAGCTAATTCAAAGCCACCGTTACCGTCCGATTGTAAATAAAGTCTGAGATTAAATTATTTAGAACTTAATGAGGAAACGCCATTACTTTTCTTTATTCCATTATACAGTTCATAGATTTTTACTTTAAAATCTTAATCATGCAATATAATTAATTTAGTGAGTTTTAATTAAATATTTTATTAATTATAAATTCTTTTTATAAAATACTAAATATAAATTATTTATTAAAAAAATTTAGTGTTTATAAAAAATCAACTTTTAAAATTTTAAGATAGAAATTTCTTTTTTAAAATATTTTACTTTAATAATCTTTTAAATCTTAATTTATTTTACTTTAGAACTTATACTATATTACCCTTATTTTTTTAAAATCTAACTATATGCTTTAACGTAATTTTAATATAGAATATTTTTCACTTAAAAAAAAAACATCTTCCTCTTTGAATCTCCATAATTTCCTTCAAACTTACTAACACTTGTATTCCCGTAAACTAACCCCTACAATAAGACAAGCTTTAAAAGCAATAATTATAGAAAATACTTTTAAAATGTAGTAGGAGGAGAAAGAATGGAAAACAATGCATTTTTTTGTGCCTCAAAATCCACCAAACAAGACACAAAATTATTTCATTCCCACTATCATATTGCTCTATTATTTGGGTGTTTTAACTTTCGTACATAAACAATTGTCTTCTTTGACTAGCACACGGTATGTTGCATTGACTTTTAAATGCTGAACAGGAAACCAATCTTGATTATAGCCTTTAGATGAATAAAAGATATTTCCTTGTGATCACAACACTTTGGATAATTTGCACACAAGCTAACGCTTATTGTTATTCTTGACTTATAATCATAGGTGTTTTAAGATTTCATTTAGATTGTTTTGACATTTTCATTGATCTTAGTTTTCACAATAAAACATTAATTATTTAATATTATTTACATTAATTATAGGAATGATTTTTTAATTCATTTATAGAAATATAGTTAATTTTTTTTGTGACATTTATTAGTATTGGCGAATTAAAGTTATCAACGATCAATTGATATTGAACAATTACAATTAAGTTACTTTTTTTATTATTTAATGTGGTATTCTCTAGTATGGAAAAGTTATAGTTAATGATTTATTTACAATATAATATTCATTAGTATCAAATAGTTATCAATTGGATATTTACTTGTTTGTATAGTTATTACTTGATATTTGATCATGAATAGTGTTGCACATGTAAAGATTACCAATTTGTAATATATAGTAAATATATAGTAAATTTTATATATAAATAATAAGTTATATGCATAAATGTTTTAAATTTATTTGAAAACTTATTATAGTGTAGTTTATGTAATATATAAATTATATATACATATATGTAAATTTCAATAGTATTATTATTATTATTCATAAGTAGAATTGTAAAAAATGATAAATTACCACTCAAAAAACACATATTATTGGAGCATAGGGTTAAACACTGACACAAAACATATATTATTACAGCATAGGTTGTAAGATACAACTCAACATCGTCAATTAAATAGCAATGGATATTATTGACATCTCCAGTAGTTCTAGTGGCCCAATGTTGTCAGCCAATTTGACACCATCAATCAATGGCAATTGAAACTCTACAAGTCAGATACAAGATTTTGCAAATGACATTACAGTTAGTTGCCTGGACTTGCTACAACAAGCAAAGGCCACTGTTCAAAACATGCAAAGTGTCCAAGATTTGGATATTCAGTCAATGGAAGTAACAGTACATGAGTTCCATTCAACTTGTGAGAAGTTGAGTTCATTTTGTACTTTCCTTCGTGAAATGAAAGCGGATGAGTTCTACAGACAAGGTGGCTCTATCTACATTAAAGAAGCATTCCAAAATTACTTGAACCATCCCTAAGATACGTTATTGCTATAAATGTGTAAATAGTAGTTGATATAACGATATAACTTCAGCTTGTACCAACTTATGGATAGTTGGATATTTTGTAACTCCCTTAAAGAAATGTAAGCTCCAATATACTATGAACAAGGCACTTCCCCTCGCAATAGAAAGATCCAATATGTCACCTACTACAATACCATGTAACACATTTTTTGCTTCAAAAATATGTATACATTGTTCTCTTGCTATCATTTTGCATCTTGGTTCTTGACTTTTGCTTTTGTTTTGTATATCTTTACTTGACCCATATGTCTAAATTCCAAAAAACAAATGCTATGCTCAATTTCATATAATTAACAATAGTAGTTTGCATATAATGTGTTGAAAACCTTTCCTCATTTGAATTCAACTAAGCATAGTCTAACCATTGTGTTCACTTCAACAAATATATATCGCCAACAAATGTTATATCTCCCATTCAATAATTGTCTCATTTTTCCACCTACATTCCTTAAAATTTGATCACTTAGTAGAACGATAATATTGTACTCACTTCCATTCTTTTAACATAATTCACATTTCTAGTATATTATATTAACATACATAACAGATGTATCCTCAATCAGAACACAATCCACAAAAAATTAGTGCTCTCCAATAATAGATTAAAACGTTTGTGAACCAAGTAGCTCTCTTTAATCTTATTGTATTTTCATTCGTTATTTATCCCTCGCTATTAATGCACTAGTTTTATACTCATTTGTTAGAAAGCACATTTCCTCTTATTCCTTTAGCATAGAATGCAGATCTAAACATTTAGAGTGCTTCCAATTTACTAAGATTACTTAATAGCGTGAACTAAATTTTTTACTCACTATACTCTCCCTTTTTGTTTTCCTTATAAGTGCAGCAAGCTAACTTCCAAAGACCACTATTTTGATATACATACCTATTCAAAATCACATTTATATGTATTATTCTAAATTTACTTTTACTCTATGTAACTTCTATACACACTTTTATTTAAACTACTACTTGTATGGTCGCATTCAACAACATTGTTGCTTTCTGAAATATTATCGAATTATTTAGGTCTATTTTGTTGGGTATACAACATATTAATTTCACACTTCACAAAGTATGCTTTTTATACATCATTTAAAGTAAGTAATAGCTACCACCTACAATTTACTTTTGCAAGGACTAGTTCACTCTCTTGTGACAATGTTTTCTTTGACTGAGAACGCAATTAAGATGATCCATGATGGAAACGTAGACCTACAACACCATCTACAAACAATAGATATTTCAATGTTTGGACATGGGCCTGAATCAACCAATCGCTATATACTACAACTCTCTGATGGGGTGCATAATCAGAAGGCTACACTTCCAAAACAGTACAACCACCACATAGATTATGAAGAACTACAAAAGGGCTCTATAGTTAAACTCATTAAATACAGCTGCCCTGTTCTTTGCAATTCAAGGTGAGCCATCATATTTTAGTAATTTGCTACAATGTGCAAAATCATAACTTTTAGATTATCTTTCGTCAACTCCATTATTTCACATATTGTCCTATTGATAATACTTCTTTATTTTACACTCATAGGTGGATCGTCATATCGGAATTAGAAATCATATGTGTGCAGCAAGATATCATTTGCGAGCCCACCAACCTCTTTGAATAGCAACCCCAACAAGTACAAGCCACGTCTACAAGCCTTGATGACAATCTTATAGTACCGCAACCACCTCTCCTGACAAAATATTCCTTGACTAAGGATGCAATCAAGATGATGAATAATGGTAACCTAAACTTGCAACCCCATCTACAAGCATTGGAAATTGCACCGTTTGGCCATGCACTCAAACTGGTTGATCGATATAGAGTGGAGCTCTTCGATGGGGTACATAAGCAGAAGGCAACACTTCCAACAAAGTACAACCAATGCATAACTTCTAAAGAACTCCAAAAGGGATCTATACTCAAATTGATAGGATACAATTGCCCCGTTCTTTGCAATTCAAGGTGAGCCTACCATCTTTTATCCGCTATCCCACATTTGATTATACTCAAAATACTGACTTGTTTTTATCTTTATAGGTGGATATTCATCTCCAAATTAGAAATCACATGTTTTCAACATGACATCATTGGTCAACCCGCCTACCTGTTTGAAGAGCAAGTCTAGAAAGTAACTTCTACAAACTCAACTACTCCATCTACGAGCATGCGTAACATTCCTATGGTGACAAAGCCACCTGCTCAAAGGGCACTGTTTGGGTTATCCTCTTCCCTACAAAAGAAAGACTCCCCATCCAATATTACCCCTATTAGAAATTTGAATCCATTTCAGACAAGGTGGCTTATAAAGGGTCATGTTACCATGAAAAAATAGATGCACCACTTCAACACACAGAAGGGACAAGGGCAGGTCTTCTCTTTTGATATTGTTGATTGTGAGTGCACTGAAATACGAATAACATGCTTTATTGAAGTTGCAAACCTTCATTACATGAATGTACATTTTGGAGAAGTATATACAATATCTGGTGGGACTATTAAGTCAGCTAATAGGTTGTACAACAAACTAAATAGCCAGCTTGAAATTCTTTTAGCTGAGGAATCCAAAATTGCTCACTCAGAAGATGACCTTGCAATTCCCAAACATAAGTTCTCCTTCACACCCTTTAAGGACATTTTAGAATTGAACAATAATATCCTTGTTGATGTTATTGGAATAGTCATATGTGTGGACCCAAGCTCAACCATAAGGAGGAGGGATGGGACTGAAGTTCTTCGAAGGAGCATCAAATTGATAGATACCTCTTTGTCTACCATTAATATTACTTTATGGGGTCCAACAATTGAAAAGGAAGGCAAGCAACTACAGGAGAACTATCACTTAAAACATGTGTCCGTACTTGCAATAAAAAATGGTCGTGTCACTGAGTATAATGGCAAGGTCATAAGCACATTGGCAAGTACCCACCTATTTCTAAACCCAAGAATAGAGGAGGCAAAACAGCTCAAATCATGGTTTGAACATAATGGAGCTAATGTCACTCCATTGAATACACAACCATTGGATGCACCTCTCGTGCTTATGAGGAAATCAATTGCTGATATTGAAGAGCAAACTACCAATGTGAAAAAAAAATTCCAATGCACTCTAAAAGCAACAGTGCAATACATAAAAACAAATTCATTATGCTATCCATCTTGCCCCCTTGACTTAGATGGAAGACAATGTAAAAAGAAATTTGTGCAGAATGATGATCAAACATGGTATTGTTCCAAGTGCAAAGCTACTACTCCTAAATGTACCTATAGATACATACTCCAGCTAAAGCTCGCAGATCATACAAGGATATTATGGGTTGTTGCTTTTGAAGAACCGGCTACCAAACTCCTTGGAATGTCTGCAGATAATTTATACATGCTACAATTCAATTCTGGAACAAAAAATGAAGCTGAAACCATAGTGAAAGGAGTGTTACTAAAGCAATTTATCTTCACAATCACAAATTCGTATGATTCAAGTGTTACTCAAGGACGGGTCAAATCAACAATCACAAAGGTCGATGAGCTGGATTTTGTTGCAGAGAATTTCCTCATGTTGAGTGAAATCACTACTATGTCTCATATTGCTAGTGTTTAGATGTACCTCAAGCGTACATATAATGTTTATGAAATTTTGTAACACCTTATATAGTATACTTTCTAGAATTTTCATTCCATACATGAAATTTCAAAATCACATGTATATTGAATATGTTGCTGTTATGAAAATATGAAAATACTGTGATATGTTTCTTCCACCAAACTACTCATGTATATAGCATACCAATTGTATCTCAACAACTTTTCAAATAATATAATGATCGAAGAACTCATCAACATTAATGTTTACCTTCTTCAATTTTGTATGTATTTGTAATTGTTCATTTGATAATTATAGTTCATATTTCCTTTATAGATGGCGACCTCTACCCCTAAAAGCATACAATCCCGTAAAAGAACTCATAACTACTACATGCAACATAAAGAAGAAATCAGCATTCGTCATCATTTCGAATGCATAGGAAAACAAGCAATAGAAGCCAATGCACCACCCTTCTTTCAGTCAAACCAACACAACATTGAGCCATACAAATGTGCATCCCAAAACAAACACACTTTTGACATAGGTTTGTCAGCATGCACATATGAAACAATGCACACACGACAAAATCAATCCACAAGCTCACCGCATTCTTAACAAAACTTTATAGACGCTTCAAAAAGATTTCGTTCAAAACTAGATAAACTATCCAACTTACCAACTTGCACAATTTTCCATGAATGCTACGCAGGAATCTGTACCAACACAACACAAGCTAGTCTAGTTTGTTATAGATGCTTTTGTGAGACAGGTAGACATTGTTTCTCAACAACTAATTTAATGGACCCAGGAGTACAATCGTACGAGCTACAAACACTAACACAAGTCGAAGAAATGTTAATAGCACGAGTCAATCCAATAATACAAGTAACACATGCTCATGGAGGCCAATATAAATATAGTGGCCACACAATTTGTTTCCCACAAGATATCAAAACCATAGCAAAATACTTGCCACATAAAATAGCAAACTTGGATGTCTTGGTAGTTCGAAGAACCAATACAAGAGGTGACCATTATGACTGCTATGTAAGTAGGCATCGTGTGTGGGCTGCACTAAAATATAAAATCACAAATGACCCATATTACAAAGATGTTGAGGTGGATTTTGAATCTCTTCGTGAGCTCCCTGATACAAATACAGACATTTCCACTATGCTTCATAACATTAATGCTGACGATCACAATATTGTTTCTCCAATCAGTGCTCCCAAATTTAACGCGGACTCACCCGACACTGAATTCACTTGCTCCTCATCCTTCATGGCTAGGCTACCAAATAAACATCGTGAACTAGAAATCATAAAAGAGACATTGCAAGTTAGAGATCATAATCACAACACTATAGATTGGCCAACACTTGAGTCATCACCAGTTAATGAATTCAATACTGAAGGACTTCTAGACATGGCTTTTCCTTCTTTGTTTCCCAATGGCAATGCATTACATTTACAACCTCGCTATAGACAAATTGAAATGCATGAATATGTGTTGCACCTAATGAGGTTCCATGATAATAGATTTGGAAGGCACCCAAGGTTTAGATATTTTTTCTTGAATCTATTGATGCGTCACTAAAGCCAAGGTGTTGCCTCCATTTTTGTCAAGAAAAATGCTGAGGATTGCATACCAACTACCATGGACAGCCTCTTCCTCCATATACAAATGTTGCCTCAGGACATTAAACTAGCTGAACAACTAATGCATTACGGATCATCCCTTAGAGGGACACGAGCATATTGGAATAAGTCTTGTGGTGAATTGTCAAACATGATCAACCAAATAGGCTCCCCAACACTATTCTTCACCTTAAGTGCTGCAGACACCAAATGGCCTGATTTACATTAGCTATTTACAAAGGGGGCAACCCAAACATCACTAAACAATAAAGATCGCATAGATAACATTGTTATGAACCCACATACCACATCCTTATACTTGCATCAAAGATTCACAACATTTTGTGAAGAAGTCTTAGAGAAGCTATATTGCGCAACAAACTACTGTTACAAATATGAGTGGCAACATCGAGGGTCTGCACATGTACATGGCTTCCTTTGGCTTGAGGGTGCACCAAACATGGACACACTTAACTGGAGCAATCATACAGAAGTAGACATAGCAAAATCATTCTTTGACAGATATGTCAGTGCTTGGAATCCTCGAAATCTAGGAGATAGAAGCAACACATTCCATCGATCTTCGCAAGACGATCCATACCTACTAACAACACCTAAAATCTTTGCTACAAACACACTTACTAACTATGAAGAGTCACTTAACCGTGTCCAGAGACACACCAAGTGTTCAGAATCAACCTGGCTTCGCAAGAAAGGGAACAACATGGAGTGTCGCTATAGTGCGCCCTGGCCTGAATGTGCTAGCTCTTCATTGTGTAGTGACGAAGCTGGAAAAAAGACCTATTGCCCTGCACGTAATGATGATAGATTGAATATACATAGTTCAGAAATGCTTTCCATATGGAGGCCCAATATGGATTGTCAGCCCGTGCTTTCAAAAACACTAGTTCTAAAGTACATTGCAAAATATGCCACGAAGACAGAAAGAAAATCTGAGAGCTGCCTTGATATGTTGACACGCATATGTCAAAAGCAAGCACCCCAAGACAAGGCACTTGCAGCATACAGAAAATTCATGTCCGAAATTATTACTGATCGTGATATAGGTGCACAAGAAACATGCCATATGTTGCAAAAGTTGCCCCTTGTTGTTTGCAATCGTGAATTTATGGCGCTTAATGTTGGTAGAAAAGTTTTCAACCGAATCCAAACAAACCTGAAACGAAAATACATTGGAGATGACCTACATCCATAAATACACACAACGTCCTCTTCAAATGGAAAAAGTAACACTACTTGAATCTGCACGAACATTCTCATTCTCATCAAGTCACAAAGAGTACAAGTGGAAAGAAAGGAAACACAAGGAAATTATCAGTGTCTTCCCTCGATATACTACAATTCCAAAGGAGGATTTAGAACATTTCGAAACATTTTGTTGGAGTGAACTACTTCTTTACAAGCAATTTCGCAACATTGAAGCGGACATTGATATCGAGAAAGAGAAAATTGTTGCCAATTGGAAGGAGATGAATTTACGTAAATATTGTGTGTGGCATGTTGACCGTATAGTTGATCAAGAAGTAAGTCAAGAAGAGGAAGAGGAGCCAAAAGATGAAAACAATATAGGCAATACAATTCAATTGAATGAATGGGAGTTCTTATCACAATTGGGTCTTGGTACTAGCGGGAATTTTAATTCCCTTGATATGCTTGGAAGACGTGACTTTGACACTTGCCACAAGTGGAATGCCTGTACAATACCTCAACCATTACATGAAACTGCAGAGCATTTCATATGCACACACAAGGTGGACCAACATGACATCCCAACACCCTTTGAGTTTAGCAACCTCCCATATCCACTCTCTCCCAAACAACAACTCGCTTTGACACTTGTTTTGGACCACTACAGTTCTTGTGAAATAGAAAAACCATTATACATGATCATACAAAGCACAGCAGGAACAGGGAAATCCTATCTTATTCATTGCATTAAACACTCCCTTTCCAATTTAGTGCCACAAGAACATAGCCCTCTCCTTGTTGTTGCTCCTACAGGAATCGCAGCATTCAACATACATGCCTCAACTATACAATCTGCCTTGAAGATTCCAATTAAAGAAATGTATCCATTGAAGGGTCAATCACTTGCAATGTTCCAACATAGCATGAGACACATAAAATACCTCCTGGTTGATGAGCTAAGCTTTCTAGGCCCAAAATTACTCTTAAAAATCGATACTAGGCTACGTGAGGCTTTCCCCCACCAACAACACTTATGCTTTGGTGGAAGATCTATCATTCTTGTAGGTGACTTTGCACAACTACCCCCTGTAATGGACAAACCTATATATGCTGCCCACACAGATGAAGAAGCTCTTTGGGAACAATTCACTACTGTTGTCATACTAGAAAAAATATTCTGACAACACGGGGACACACAAGCTCAATTTGACTTTCGAAGAACTCTACAAAACATTCATAATGCAAAACCGAGTGAACAAGATTGGGACCTACTAATGCGTCACACAAACAAAGAGCTATCACACAAAGAAAACAAGTCTTTCGACCTAGCAATGCACCTATTCCCGACCAATGACTTAGTTGGAGCACACAACAAAAAAATGATATAGCTATTAAATCTTCCTATTGCACTTAGTATTGCAATAAAAACAACCCTACAATCAAAGATCGACAATGATGCTGACAAGCTTCCCCATGAACTCTTGCTCTGTAGAGGCCAGCGCATCATGCTAACTACAAACCTATGGACTGAAGCAAGCCTTGTAAATGGTTCTTTAGGAGAGGTTGTAGATGTTGTATACACGAAAAGCTCCAAACCACCAGATTTACCATTATATGTGGTTGTGAAATTTGATACTTACAATGGCCCACCTTGGAGCATCCATGCCCCAAAAACTATTCCTATATCACCCATATCACTAGGTGCTTAGAGGCAATTACCACTTTGCAGTGCATGGGCAATTACAATACATAAATCCCAAGGAATGACAATCGAAAGAGCAACAATCGATATAGGCAAAAAAGAAAGACAAGGATTAACTTTTACAGCTATATCTAGAGTAAAATCAATACACAGACTCAGGATCGACCCACCATTTACCTTTGATCGATACTCAAGAATGAAGAATAATCCATTCACAATTATCAGGAAAAAAGAAGAGCTCCGACTACGTCTTCTCTCTTTATGATGAGTATAGGTACACATACATTAACACCCCACTCCCTCAAGAAAGCTATTTTTTTTTTTTTCACCTTACCATATTGATATACATAGAAACTATTATTTCTATACTTACCTCGCATTTGCAATCACATGCAGGTGGATGTTCTAGCTTTGTATACTCCTACAAATGGTTGCTCCAAGCTGGTGCATTTGCAATCACATGCAAGTGGATGTTCCAACTTCATATACTCCTACAAATGGTTGCTCCAACTTGGTGAATCCTCCCAATGTATTGGTCATTTTTAGGACATACAGAGACTGTATCACATTCAATACAATATTGAGCCACTTCCCATGCCTCCATGAAAATACAACAAACCCCTTTGCATACAATCCATCCTACCAAATTGATCCATGTCAAGAACATGAACCAAAGCATATTTCAGGCAACACCATGCAAAATCAAGATCAAGAATCCAAACATCCAATAAACCATATACATATACCACCTACTCTTCCATCCACCCATGAGATGCTCACTCCTAAATGTACATGTAGTTGTTCCACAAAAAAAAAGAATCAACATTTGGGAGACTGTAGAGTCCTTATGATAAAACTGCTATCAATGCTACCACACTTCATACCTTCAACCATGATTCACACATCATCCCATCCACCAAAATAATAAAGGGCCAAATAAATAAATAAATGGACAAATAATATGTAGATGGATACCATAAAATACAACACAAAAACATCCCTACCAACCTCCATTAGTAAAAGAAACTATGGGGAAAAAATCAAGAAGGGAAGCACTTCCATCAAAAAAAGTCCAATAGTACACAGGAAAGCTTCAATAGTGACCAAAAAAATACATATGCACACAGTTTGGCCCAAACGAATCGCCAAATCCACCTACCACTACTCGCCTCCCAAGTTTGGAGAAAAAATCCAAACCGTCAACCGTTCATGTACACCATCATAAGTTGGGACATCCTTGATATCCAAACCTCAAAATAACCATGCGTTGATAGCAAAACTTTATCATAAGGACTCTTATGACTCCCTAATCAAGATGTCTGCATCTCAATGAGTTTGCAATAAAAAAAACAACACCTACATGTGGCAAAAGAGGTACACGCATCTTACCCCATCCACAATAGATCCAACACTCCGTCCACCTTATGCAAACTAAATCAGTTCATCCATGTACCACCTACCAAATCCATGTTTACCCATCACCCCCGACATTCTGCATCCTCCTGATCTTGATCGACATTCGATGTAGACCTTACACCTACTTATGGAAAATTTCTTGATATGGATCATAATCATTTACTGCACCACCATTATACAAGTATTTCCCAGATACCCACACGTACTCCAAATAACACCCCCTACCATCCTTTCCATACCTTGCATTTCCATTGACCAATTTTTTTATTCCATGCACCCACCACTGCATTCCATGTACACTCCTAGAACAACACCACTATTCAAGCAAACATCATGCAATATATCCATCTATTCTAGAAAAAAATGTAATGATTCGTGTTCTCAATCTATTACTGAGATTCAAACATTGTATAATCACATTGTATATTTACCTACTACTATCTTCTAATGTGTAACATTGTTTCTTTTGCTAATGATGTCCATACAAGTACTAATTTGCATGTCTCTCCCCTTCTTACTTCTCTATATTTTTCTATCGGCGTAAACCCTTGCACCCCCTCTGGTGCAAGTGCTAGTAGTACATACATTGAGCAAGTGACACCATGTAATTGCAATCATATCATTGAGTATTGATTTGCATACACATCTTTTAGAACACATATCTTCAATTGTGTAGTATCTAGAGATTTGTAAAGGCTTGGTTCATGGAAGGAAGGACTATCACAAAATCATACATAGTATGTACATGAGGTTGATAATTTGATAAGGTTCCTTGGACATATTCATGTGCCTAAGAAAGGCAGCATGTGACAAAAAAATTAGAAGAGAGGCAGCATGCCCATATTTTGTGCATTCTAGAGTGAAAAAGATGTGCATAGATCTACATCAACTCTACCACTTGGATGGTATAAAGCACAACATCACAGAGTTTCTAGTGCAATGCTTGGAGTGCTAATATGTTAAGGTCGAGCACCAACATTCATTGAGACTCTTATATCTACATGATGTATGAGAATGGAAGTGGGACGCCATTTCCATAGATTTCATAGTGTGCCTTCATATGTCATCATAACATTATGATGCCATTATGGTTATAACAGAAAAGTTGACAAAAATTGTACATTCTCACCCATGAAGACTATTACATCCCACCCTAGTTGCTTTGAAAACACTTTTACTTTTTGCAATATGACTTATGAATGATGCAAATTTTGATTTACTAGTGCATTACATGTAGAGGTCTTGTGATTAAGTTCTATTAATGCAATGAGAATTATGCCATTATGATATGTGCTATGATCTATTCAGAAAGAATAAGTTGTGTTTTGATGCCCTGGAGAAAGAAAAGTTTACTTTACAATAATTGTGTAGCTAGAGAATATACAATGGAGATTTATCTAGATGTCAAACTAATTTTTCACTTGTTTGGACTTTGGATGCAGGGTAGCCATACAATGATCCTCAGAGGAGGGAAAGTATCATCTGAGTAGAGAGGTGGTGTTGGAATGCCCTAGAAATTGCCATCTGAGTTAGGGTTAGGTCAAGGGATCTAGGAACCCTAGATGTGTGTGATAGGAATCATTTTTTGAGGTAAGTCTTTTGTATGATTTTGGATGCGGTTTTGTTGTAGGTGGTTTTAGGATTCGGAAAAACCATTTTTTCCTATCTTCTTATGTCAATGAAATTAACCAAACAGGCATACACTCACAGGTAGGAGGAACCTACATACACCATTGCAAGTGTACGCATATGGACGCAACCGCATGACGACAGGTGAAATTATGAGCCTACGATCATACGTATGCATGCATATGCGCATACACGTAATGATGCATACATGCTTGAACATGTGCATGGATGACCGTCTAGTTAATTATTTCCTTCATGGAGGGAAATATAAAATTTGGCATCTGAATTTATTGGTATGGCACCACCACCTATTGAGTTTGAAATTACACCTGTTGGCCTAGCTATATATATGTGTGTGTGTCTGTGTGTGTGTGTATTAATATACATATTGACATTAATTATTCTCCTTCAGGCAAGTATAATGATGATAAGCGATAATGCCTAGAGACATTTTAATGCAAATACCTTCTCATGGTTGAAAGGTCAAATGTTTAAAATACATGAGCATTTTATTGAATTACATTTTATTCAAAATGAATATTTTACTAAATTAAAATGAGGAGGCTAATATGCCTTACCGTCAATTTCATTTTGGAAGATATTCAAATATTAAACATATAAAACTAACCTCATGTTTTAAGAATAGAGGCGGGCCATCTTGAGTTGGTGGATCTTTTATTTTGCAACCATTATTTATTTTTAAATAATATCATATTGCCTCAAATTGGAATGTAGGCCTTAATCTTGGGCATGGGAAAATTTGTTGAAGTAGTTCCTTATTTTCAGCCACAAAAGTGGTGCAACATCTCAGGAAATATTGTTGGCTAAATATCTGCCATCTTTAGACATATACTTCTTGATTTTAAATGATATCTTAGGAGGCTCAACCTTCTTAAAACGAGAATTTGAGAAAACTATGGAAGTGGTTATCATAACCACCTAAAACTTAATCGATCTTGCTTTGAGTTTTGATAACCCCTCATAACAAAAGAGGGAGAAGGGAGAGAGGAGGTTAAGCTTATGTGTGGCTAGAAGGAAGAGAAAAGATTTTGGAAGTTGACGTTGTAAGGAGAGAATCAATATTATGTAATTAGGCAAGCCTCTTTAGGAGCTCAAATAGCTTATAAAAGAGCAGGAGTAGAGACGTCTTCAACAGAAATTGTATGAGCAGAAAGAATACTTGGAGTTCTTGGCTTCTATAGAGCATCGCAACTTTGTCAAGTCTCAGACTTTTACGGGCACGTTTTACTTCTGAGAAATCTGTTACTTGGAATTTCTGAGTTTCTTGATGCAAGTTAAGCCTTGAGTAATGCAACATGCATGTCTTATTCTGTAATCTGATATTACTGTTCTGGTTGCAATTAATCTCTATAGTATGGTTAGAGAAAATTGTAACAGCAAGCTCACTGCTTGTTTTTGTTTGCTAATATTCCTAACTACAACTGTTGGTGCTTAAATGAATATTCTAGAAGGAACTTCCATGTCGAACTTGAACGTGCTTAGTGGCTTTTGATCTATCTTACCTGAAATGAAAAGAAAAACCAGTAGGTTAGCAGAAGTTAACCTAGAACAATAATAACAAAGAAGAATAACAAACGTTCTGATTACTGGAAAAACATGTTAATGTTTTAATGAGAAATGTAAATGATTTTCTATCAGAAATCAGAACTGGTTGCTGCTTGTTACATAAATAAATCCCTGGTTTCGAATGCATTCTTGACTATTTATTATGCATGCCATTTAAATGGTTAACATGGGTAAGGTGCAAGTATATACCAAGTTGTCTAGGGGTTGATAAGGATATCATTATGCCTTCTTGATTTAAAACCCAGATATTGCTCTAACAAAAGAGTAAGTCTAAGCTAAGATTGTCAGCCATAGAAGTTGAGAGGTTTCTTGAAACCCTAGTTCTTGAATGACGGTCACACGTGGCAGGTAGCCAGGTAAAGTGTGTCATGTTTGAAACCCTAGTTCTTGAATGTCCGTCACACATGGCAGGTAGCCAAGAAAAGTGTCTTGTTAAAAAAAAACCTTAACTAGGTTTAGAGAGTATGCCTTAGGACAGGTGTCCTTGGTGAGAGGAAAGGGCAAAGAGAAAGTCTCTCGGAAGCGCTAGATTAGAAGAGTTTTTCCAAGTCAAGCAGGGTGGGTGAGTCTATACAGTAGTACAAAGTTATGACCATAGTAGGTGTAGGTTGCACTGACTGCACTTAGTACTCACAAGTAACCCATATACCTAACTAACCAGAGTTGTCTGCTTAGTAGGAAGGAATCCTTAGTAGCAAGGTAAAGTTAGTTAGGTAGGGTTTCACCACCAAAGCTCATATGGTTGTTTCGAGGGTTTCCAACATTTCCTTTTGTAAGAAGGGAAGGCCCCCCTTCTAGTTAGGAAGGTGTGCGGGGGACTGCACAAGTCAGTGGATGGTGGAAAAGCACTCAGATGATGCTTTCCCTCACATGCAGATGGCGAGCTAAGTCTTGGAAGATGCTAAATCCAAATGAGGGCTTCTAATCTCTTACCCTTGTACTTTTCATTACTGTACTTGAATTTATTAATTCAATTTTTATTCATGTTGATATGATAGATTACTATCTTGCTTAATGTATAGCAGCAATAGATGTATCTTGTTATGTTCAAAAAAAAAAAATGCTCTAGATGAGAGTAAAATCTTTATTGTTTAATGTTCTATATAATGTGGTTGTTACAAAGACTACATATAATGATATCTCAATAGCGAAAGTCTTTTTAATGACATTGTTAGATTGTGCGCAATCCCATGAAGACGTATTTCAAATAGAGATCAAGTCTTTATCTAAGGTTTTTATATATCTATACAAAATGTATTGGGCATACAACTCGATTTCAATTCAACCTATCATCCTAAGATTGGTGGTCAAATGGAGCAAGTGAATTGGGTGTTAGAGGACCTCCTTTGCATGTATGTGATAGACCAACAATCCATGTGGAAGGATTTTTTATGTTTGGAAAAAAATTCTTATACCAATAGTTTCCACAATTTCTTTAGTATGGTACCTTTTGAGACTTTTTATGGCAAGCCATTAAGGACACCTTTTAGTTGGGGACAAAGTTGAGGACCAAGTTGATATTGGTCTCACTATGTTGTAAGACATGGAGAGACAATTTGATTTGATTCAAAAATGCCTTTTAGAGGCACAAGATTGTCAAAATGTGTATGTTGATGGTGTAATATTAGATTGACATTTCTTGGATTTAGATTGACATTTCTTGGATGGTGACAAGGTTTTCTTGAAGATTTGACCTCATAAGAGTCTAATTTGTTATAAGAATTTCCCTAACCGTACACCTCAATTCGTAAGACCTTTTGAGATCTGATAAAGGATTGGTCTAGTCCAACTTGTCATACATTCATGATGTTTTCCATGTTTCGGTTTTGAGAAAACATGTTCTTGATAGCAACCATGTGTCGAACTAGACTACCATGTACATAAAGGTAGGAAGGTAGGTAGTTTTGGAGCAAGCCAATATTTTGGACTATTGGTGGTTGACCCTTCAAGGTCAAAACTTAGAATAGGTAAGGGTCTAGAGGAGTCATTTTGATGAGACTTCAGCTACATTGGAGGATGCAATCAACTAGGGGTTCTTGATCCTTATTTGTTTCAATGACTTCTAGGAGCAAGTCTATTTTTAGGAGAGGGGAATGTAAGGCCCACCTATGTGACAATTTTTTTGTGTTACTAATTATGTTTGATGAGAGCCATGCTCATATATTTATTTGGAAACATCAACACTTTATATTCCTTGTTTTGAAACATTAAAAGATTAGATCTTATCAATTAGATTCTAGATAATTATGATGGATTTGGTATAATCTAATATTTTAGATATAAAATGGAAACATTGTGTAATTGATTATGACTCTTATGTATGATTTTTCTTCACTGTGTATATGATGATATGTTGGTGTCAACATGATTTGGTTATATATGTGTTTCCATGGATGTATTTGTTGTGTGTGAGAATTTCGATGACAAGTTGAATAAGACTAGAGATTAGGGGACTAATCTCATATGCCAAGCCTATATTTCTCTTTAGATGCTAAAGAGGAAACCCAGCCTTGTGATAAACCCTATTATAGTCAACACCCAGCCACAAAGTGGCTAGCATTGCTTGTTTTATGTATTTATGAGTTGATTGAATTGTTGTCAAGACATGAGTCCATGTGATCATTCAATTTTGATTTAAATGATATGGAATTAACATTTAAGTTTCATAGTGAGTGATATGTGATCTTACCTCGAGTGTTTGAATATCATGTGCTTTATGAATAAAATTTAGACATTTATCAACCTTTGAAATGTTAATACTAAAATCAAATAAAGTCCTTGAAGTCCACTTGGTTGGGTTAAGAAGCAACTAGGATTAGTGAAAATCCCACGTCATGAAAGGTAAGGTGATTATGTGTAGGACAAAGTTGGCATCGAGAGATGTCAATTTTCTTGTTAAGATTGGATTTGTTTAAAATGGGACAAGCTAGTATGTGGGCAACATAACCAAGAGAAAGAGAAAGCAAGGAAAAGAAAACCAAGGTATCTTAAAAAATCAATGAATAGGACATGATATTGGCATAATTTTCTCATTGATGACGAAATTTACAAGGAACATTGTTTTGGGAGAGGAATTTACGAGGAAAACTTGATAAGAGGAAATCCCTTGGAAAGATGACCTATGTTGTGTATGAGGATGCTCCCAAAGTTATAAATTGTCTAGTTGGAATGCATGGCAATGGTGTGTCATCATGAATATAGATGAAGACATCTCTATGGAAAATCATGAGGGTTTGTGGAGTGTGGAAGAAATAAGTGATGACCTTGCTAGTGTTTGTGATGTCATTATGAGGAAACCTAACACAACGAGTAAGTGAAGGATTGCAAAGCATTGGAGTGGAATACAACATGATAGATTCTTCAATAGAAGAAAGAACTTATGTGAGTTGTTGAATATGGAAAAGTGTGATAAGTAACTAGGTTTATCCTAAACCAACTCATTAAAGAAATGAATGAATTGAAAATAACAATAATGGAAAGAAATGCATGTTAATATTCTATTTGTGGTAGACTCATCACAAGTCAATTGTAGTAATGCATTTGTGTATTTGTTTCTAATGGTAATGAATGTGTGTGTGTGTGTGTTGAGTTGTGATAGTCACCCAATGTGGACAAGCATAAGTATCACTTGAATAAATGGGTTACAAATGGGTTTGCCCACTTTTGGTGATGCCCAAGATGTTGTATGCATCAAGCTTGTCTAAATTAGATTTGAGAATTATGAAAGGGTGTCATGTTAATTTGTCCTAGTGGTCACAATTGGTGAAGGGAGAGCTCTAGGTGTGATGCTAATGACTAGAAAACAAGTGAACAAGAATTGTGTAATTCTCCAAGTTTATTGAGATATGAAAATATGTGATGCTCTTTGTCATGCCTATTCATCCTAGTGATCACAAAAGGGAAAGGAGTTGAGGGCTCTTAATGGCCACGAGTGAATAGATATAGGCTGCCCATGCCACACCTATTTGTCCTAGTGGTCATGCAAGTTAAGGATTTGTGAGCTAAGTGGTTGCAGAAGTGAACAAAATAAGGGTGGTCATTAAATGAGAAAGCCAATTGATGAAGCCCACAATGGAATTAAACAAAAGTGTATGTCTATGTGTGTGTGATAGAGAGATTTGATCTACTAATCCTAGTGGTGGAGCAAATAAAAAAAGTAGAGGATCTAAGTGTCACATAAGTGAATGGAAATAGGTGTTGTTTCTTGAATATCCCATGTTAAAAAACAACTCTCTTCCCTACGTAAGGGACCTTGCAAAGGGTCTCTTGGTGTTGTAGAATAATCCCTAAACCTTGTGCTTGTATGCATCATGTAAGTTTGTGTGATCTATGTTGTCAATAAGTCCATGTAATACTTGTGAAATTTGTGGGTCATGAAATGTCCTTTTGGCTTAAGGGTTGTACTAGAGTGTCAAATACAACCTATTGTCCACTTGGCGATGTCAATATAATAAGGAGATGGGCATCCCTCCAATCTAGTAACCTCCACATGGATGAAAGACTCTAACAACTATAGGAATCATGGAAGAAAGAACTTTGATATGGAATTATGCATTGATTACACCTAGGAGTACATATGAGAATTAGAAATGTATTTCATATAAAGGTTTGGGCCTTGAATAAATGTTATTACAACAATTATGTAAATTTGGGTAAAGCATAAGTCTATAATGAAAGTTGCCCCAAAGTGTAGCATGTGTAAATGTGATGAAAATGACTAATGGCATGTTGCATAGTACAAATTTTGTACTAACAATACGCAACTCTTGTGCTAGTTATAATCCATGCAAATTGGACACCAACCTATGGTTGCAACCCTACAAACTGAACTCTATTTTTTAATTATGCATCTAAATTACGAATTATGTAATAATTGTGTTCTATGAATGAGATAAGCCTCCATGAAAGAGCACATGGTATGAATGCTTTGTTGGGTCAAATAATATAAATAGTTAATTGTGTCAATGAGTGTCGTTAACAAATCCAATTCACAATAAACAAAACATGCATTGCATGAGTTGAATTTGTATCTCGTGCGTGTGCAAGTTTATTAGTTGCATACGTCTTCTACGAATGAGTTGGGTGCAAGAAGCATGTGGGTTCTAAGTAAAATTATTTGTTTTGGTTAATGCCTCAAAAAAAATCACTTTGTGTTAAGGTTCTACAAGAGTTTTCTAATGTGTCATTGAGGCGAGCATTACAATATCCACATACAATCACACTTCAATGTATAACAGCGTGAAGTGCAGCCACATCAACAATGTCATTTTGTGGTGACATTCAACCATCGTGAATATGGTTACATAAATCTGTATATACAATATTGTGATTATAACCAACCCAACCCATTTCACCCTTGGGTTAGTTCATTGGCTTATTTCAACAAGAGAAATTTCTATATGTCAAACAATTTGTTTCTTGTCAACATTAATCTTACAATTAGCTATCGAACATTTTCATGATCATGTCCAAGTTTCGAGCTATAGATCCCTGTAAGTTGTTTGCATGTCCACAACAAAACATGTCGTCCCCTCTCATTCCTTTACTAATATTGTAACATGATATAAATTTCCAATAGCAACCTAGCAAATTAACAAAACATTTGAAAAGATGTCAGAAACTTGTTCTGATTTAAAAAATTAAGAGATCATTGTTTGTGTGCACATCCTAAAAAAGATGTGGGATTTTCTATACGAAAGGATGTAGGATTTTAAAATATCTCCCTACTCCATCTCCTTAAAAAAATTGAATACAGACAGGTATAATATCCCTTTGCTTAGTGGTATTACACAATCCTTTGTGCAGCGAAATGTACTCAGATAGACTTATCATTAGTTGCACTTAGAAAAGACAAAAGATTCACAAAAACATTCAAATTTCTGTTTATTATCTGACAACAAATAAACCTCTTCTTACAAATTGAAAGCAGTTGAAAGGCAAATTGAAGAGTTCCTCAACTGTTTGAGATTCCGATAAAAGTTTTTCTAGAACTAGTTTCTTGTTCAAACAGTCACTCGATTCAAATTTTTCTAATAACTCCCTTCTGCTTCCTTTACTTTCTTGTGGGGAAAAACCTTTAGTAACAACAAGTGTAAGGTTTTGCAGAAAAGGAACTGTTACAGTAAATGCCAATGTAAATTCAGCTTGCTCCACCTCCAACGAGTGTGTACTTCTCAGTGCATCCCTGTACTTGGCCAAAAAATAATCAATATCATTGCAATAACAGACATTATCTAGTTCCAAATATGTTAACCTAAGGAATGGCTAACAGTGAGGCAAAAATAACAAAAAAAAAACAGATCTAAGGTGGACAAGAAATATACAAGGGAATAACAAAACAAAACTTTACAAAGAAGAAAATCTTAGTTACGTATGTTTTTCTTTTCACTTCATTCATTTTTTTATGATGACCATGCGCCTCAAGTGTCAAGTGTCAAGTGCAAAGTCTCAGAAGAAAATTTGTTTCCAAAGATATGGTGTTAAATAGGAATATCATTTGGCCCTTAACCTTTAGACATGACCTTGCAATTGCCCAAATATCAATATTACATGAGAGAAGCATCGATAATGATAATTTACAAGAGTGACAAGTGAAGATGTGAAACAAAATACAGAATATTTGCCAGGATACAAGTGATTGGGCGCTATGAGAACCTATGGTATTTAGTTTGAGTCTAGACTCTGAGCTAAATCTTTCTGGCTTATCTTATATACAATTGAACAGAAAGTCAGTCATATTTTCATGAGATAAATGAAGCAAATTCAAGGCTACAAAATATTTTTGATATGGCTAGCCCCCGCCTCACTCAGCCATTTTCATTGTATCTCTTATAACTACATCATGCATCAGTTTTTAGGGGCTTTCTTAAACTCTTATCAAAAGCATGTAAGCTTACTGTTGACCATATTTGTAATGTCCCCTTCTCAAACCTGATCTTTCTAGTGACCGTTGGCCTTTTCCTTGGGAACCCGAAGGCTAGTCGGAAGATAAATTAGGGTTTCCTATTTTTGAGGAGGTCATTGCTCAGAGATGATGGATTCAATGGCGGATCTTTTCTGGGTTTTCAGAGAGCTTCGCAGTGGTGTGTTCATCTCGGCATTCAGAGCATTTTCCGGAATTTACTATTTTTAGTAAATTCTATTTTTAGCAGTTCAACAGTCGGGTCCAGCATGGTTGACTTCCTATGTCAGTTTGATCAGTTGGCTTGCTCATTGATGGCTTCATTTGGAGAGATAAGTTGTAATAATTAATTAAAGTCACGTTTTAATATTATATTATAACGTTGACCCCCTTGGCCTAGTCTAATGACTTCAAGTTGTTTTAAAAAAGTGGTTTTGAGGGTGGCGCCTTCATAAAGGATTATTTCTTATTTTTCTAAAGTCAAAACCAAGCTCTAAAGTGGACGCCATGATTAAAATATCAAATTTAATTAAAATGGTCAATATTGAATTTGAAAAGAAAAGGACGCCATTCCTTAAAGAGGATTAGGGTTTTGACTTGAAGAAGAGATTAGGGTTTCTTGAAGTCAGCAGGAAATTATATAAGGAAGACTTGGTTCATCATTTGGACATCTTTGGACTATGCTAATGTTATGCTGCCGAAATGGTTGCGGGAATTCTTCGAGGAATGAATGCCTCCTAGTCTGGGCTCGACTTCATGCTTGAGAGATAGCATCTAGTGGAGATTTTAGTATGCTTATGAGTGATTCAATCATTTGTAAGTTTGCATTTGTATTTGTGCTTGTATTTCGTTTGGTCTTGTTAAGTAAGTTTGCATTTTAGGGAGTTTTCTGTATTTGCTGTTTTAGCTACAGCAGATTGGAGTTTTTGTTTGTAATTCAAAAAAGACAAAAATATTGTTTGTGGGTATTGTCTTATTCGAATTGTGTGGGTTAAACGAACATATTCCTAGAGTCTTAGATTTTATTGTCAAGTCTTTGATTTTTAAAAGGAAATCGCCTTTTCTCAGCAGGCCGTACTTTTCAGCATTTATTGGGAGTTGTGCATTAATTAATAGTTGCATTTTAAGTTGGTTTTAAGTTGCTGGTTTGAGCGCCCTTGTCATAGTAGTCTTTTGCATCATTTCTTAGGCAAGTTGAATGAGTTATAAGTGAGTTAGGAGCATTTGCAACAAGTCACAGGCTGCTGTTTTTAACCAGAAATTACAGACTTGTGGAAAACAGAAAAACAGATTGTTGATTATCAAAGTTGTAATGATTCCCTGTGGTTTCTTGAACTCAGCTAAAAGAGATTTTATTGTATTGAATGATTCATATATCCAGCTCTAACATCTTGACAGGCGTATGATATTACATTGTAAACTGACCAGTAGTACTGGCAGTCATTCTCCACTTGTTGCTTTGAATTTGTATTGATCAATTTCATTGAAGTTTGTAGTAGTTAAATCTCCGCCCTATGGTCGCTACTTTCCCGTCTTGGGTCAGCAAGCACATTCTGGGTGTTGAGTAGATTCAGTATTCAGCATTTCCTTCAAGTTTGCTTTCAGTATTAGTTTGAAATAGTATAACTCCGCCCTATGGTAGCTACTTCCCACTCTGGGTGAGCAAGCACATTCTGGGTGTCGAGTAGTTTCATTATTCAGCATTTCATTTCAAGCTTTGCTTCTGTAATCACTCCGTCATATGGTCGCCCCTCACTCCACCTTGGATTGGGTAGCACATACTTGACGTAGAGTTCCCTTCTGTATCTTGTGTTTACTTTCTTGCACGTTTCGGTTTATCCATCTAACCTTAATGGGTGCACTTGCTTGAATGTTGTAATCTATTATTTGAAAAAACGAAAAAATTTGGCTCGGTATATTTCAATATTTCCTAGCCTATGATTCCATTAGACTCACCATCCAAATATTAAATGAAGTGGAAAAAAAAAAACTATTCTCTCTGTAAGAAAGGAGAATTTTCAAATATGAGCAAAGATTACCTGTAACTTCTGCAAACCTCTATATTTTGTCTCCCAAGAGGCATGCAATAGTTAGACACTGGATTATAGTCCCCAATTGAACTTTTCTGTAATAAAGAATCACTAGCATATGATGAATCCATATGTAGATTAACCTGCATATAGTGCACAAAAACTGAACATTATTTGTCTAAACAAGTATTTGAATACAGATAAACAATAGTAATTTTAATGGTATTACTACTAGTACTAACCATCATGAGGGATTATGAAGCTATTCACTATTTAGACAACAAAACTCAGCCAATGCCTTCAACGCATTTGACAATGTGCTCATTATCTCCAGAAAATCAGTCGACTTTTATTGTTGTTTATTTGTTGCATGAATTATATATATCACCTTCTTTAGTAAATGATTCTATCTCAGGGTGCAGTTTCGGTTGGCCAGGATTTTTTATCCCCACTCAAAAAGGTCTTGGTATGATTCCTTAACTTGCTGCAATGAGTAAAAAATCATGATTGCAGATTTGGAAGACATCTAGAATCATACTGGCTAAAATACAGAGAGTATATAATTATCATCCTTAGGAATTCAATTCAATTTCTTTCCACAACCACAATCAACCTTTCTTTATATCAATATTAAACATTGTTCAAGCATGACAATTGGCATAATAGTTTGATAGTCAAATATCTACAAGTTTCTTAGCTTGAAAGCAGAGTTGCATGGAAATAGATATGGTATAAGATACAGATACAATGAATTTACAAGATTCCATGATACAGATACTGCTAGATAAGACAATTATTAAAAAATGCATTTATAATTATTTATAGTTACATATCTAAGGATATAGGACATAATTGCAAAAATATTCATTTATATATATTTTGGTTTTTATATTTTAATTTATACTATTTATTTTTTTATGTTATGTTTGTGTCTTTAGGGATTTGTGTGTGTGTACAAGTATTTTTATGTTTTTCTGGTTTTTACAAATTTTGAATTTCTTTTGACACTCTAAATTGGATGTCATATCTAGATTTGTCAGATATTGCCTAAAAATAGGCTGGTTTATGGATACATTTGGAGACAGTAGCCATGCCATATCTGGAATTATTGTATCCATTCTGGGGGCATCCAATATGCAGATACATATGTCCAGGCAAGGGAGGGGGAATTTTCAACAACTCTACTTGAAAGGTATCAAAGCTGAAAATTTTCGAACATGTCAATTGGAAAGCAATTAACTTTCTTTTGTCCAAATAATACAGATCTATGTACCCCAAGAACACATCCCCCATGTTTTGAAGCCCATATAGTATGGGGGACGTTTCAAGGACACAAGGATGGGTTCAACTAACTTTCTTCAAATCTTCCATTATAGCACCAAGCTCATTACAAAGCATGTCCAATCTTTTGTTCTTCTCCTTGAGCTTATAGATCTCACCCACAAGGTACCATTGCCCATTATTACCACTCAACAAGGGAGGGGAGCTCTCAATTACATTAGGTTGAAGAGAATCAATCTAGATTTGAGCTTGTTGTTTTCATTGAAAAGCCACCTCAAAATGTTATATTGTAGCTCTAAGTTAATCTCTATTGAGTCTACTATGTCCTGCTTAGTACCCTATGAGTACTCAAGCTCAAGAGACCTGCCAAACTTAGGGGGACCCTAATTGGGAGTAGGAACACTCTCCATACCAGCCACCATCCTCAACTCTAAGACCCCATCAATCACCATTTTACCTTTTTCCTTGGACTGATACCACTAACCCATAGAACTATGTTGTTGGAACCACCAGGGGACTGGCCAGATCTAAGTCCATTTCAAACCAAACCCACAATCCGATCCCCTACGGATGAACTCAGGATAAACCAAGGAGGATCCAAGCAGATCTAACCGAACCCAAAGCGAACCAATTAGAATTCTAACACTTTCATTTATTTTTTTGTATTTTTGTTAATTTTCCCACCCTTTGACATAGTCGCGCTGAAATGAATTCCTAACCCTAAAAGTGCAATCTAAAGCATTTCAAACACCTAAACAAACTCATTTTAGCTCATTTTTATTGTAAAAGACAAATACCATTCCAAAAGGTTGAACTTTTGTTCTTGCTTGTCATTTGAAAAAGGGAGTTGAAGATTGATCATTAAAGGTTCCACAATGGTTGCATTGTTATTCCTACATATTTGCAAGTGTCCATTTGTTGCCAAAAAGATCATAGAAGAATATTTTTGAAAAGAGGTAAGTTTCTTTTTTTTCCTAGATTTTTGTTTTACAAGCATAAAACAAATTCTCTTGCTTTGCTTTCTTTGATTTTCCTACAAATGTATATATCTATTTTTTGTATATCTACCTATTCAGAAGACGATATATAAAACCTAACTTTATTTGCAATTTGCAAATGATCCTTGAGCAAATCATCTTCATGCTTAAAATTTTAAAAGAGTTAGGTTTTATATTAGTTTTTGTTTTTAAAATTTTATTTGTTTTTGAATGTATTATTTATAAAATTTATTTCCATAGGAATTACGATGGCAGCTAGTTCTAGCTCCACAGGCTGACCTAAATTCAAAATAGATCCAAGTTCTCGTCTTTGGAAGTATATTGATATAATACAATTGGTTTCAAGTGGTGAGGGTTATATTTGGATTTGCAAGGGATGTGATGTCAAATATTCAAATTCAGATAGTCGGGTGAAAGTCCATTATGTGGAATTCTTAGACTAGGCATTAAAGCTTTCCCTAGAAAGAATGGTGTACGGTGTACCTATTCCATCAAAGCAAGTGATAGAATATATTAATGAGCAGGAACAAACAAATAAACAAGCAAGCTATAGAGCAAATCATCCTTTAACAAAAAGATCAAAGTGAATTAAGCCCCCTATGCCCCCATCTAATTACAATGTTGGGGTAGTAGAGACCCACCCAGTTTTGGTCATACCTAAAGAACAACCCACTACAAATAAGAGACAAAATGGACATTTGGAAATGGCATCTCAAATAATAGTTGAGACATTGCTAATCAACACATAGCAAAATTATATTTATGCAAATGAGTAGGTTTTCAATGTTGTTCGCTCACCATATTGGCAAGAAATTGTGAGAAAGATTAATGAGCCTCCAAAATGGTACAAGGGCTCAGATTATGAGGTGTGTAGCACCTTATTAGACAAAGAGATCAAGCTTGTAAAAGATTCAATAAAGCCCATAAGGGATTCATGGGCCTATACAAAGGTGTTCTGATGGGTCGAAAGATGTTAAAACTCAGCCCTTGGTCAATGTCATAGCAGTGTCCTCTAAAAGGACAATGTTTTTGAGTCATGGATTATGAGAGGAAGGTGAAGGATGGCCAATTTATTGCTAACATTTTCATCACAATAATTGAGGAGGTGGGACCCTATAATATTGTTCAAGTCATAACAAACAACACAAAGAATTGTAGAGTTACTAGGTTGAGGAACACTATTCACACATTATTTAAACACCTTATGCAGTCCACTCTCCCAATCTTATGCTTCAAAAGATTGGGAACAAAATTGATTGGATCAAAGAGTTATATGCAAAGGCTAAAGAGATCCAAATGTTTGTCACCAACCACCACATGTTGCAAGACATATTTAGATCATTTTCAAAATTTGAGCTATTGAAGGTAAGTAAAGTAATATAAATTTAATATTTTAGTTTCTCTTAAGTGACTTGAAATTTTATTTTTTCAAACTTAGTTACTTAATTCATAATTTGATTGTGTGTTCTATTTCTAATTCTTCTTTAAAGTTTGTTCTTACTTATTTTTATTTTTATTTTTGAATACGTTGTTGAGATCCGTTTCGCCTTTAACATAATCATCTTGAGACAGCTTGTAAAGGTTCGAGAGGCACTTTCTACGATAGTCATCAGCCAAACTTGATCCATGTGGAGGCAAAGCAGCACTGTGAGGGCAACATAAATTAAGTGGATGATCTTAGATCTCTTGATGGGATCGTGTCGAGTATCTCAGTTTTACTAGGTTTGTTTTGAGTATGATTCGTTATACTAACATGGACAAGCCTTGGTTGGGAGATATATGATGGCATCAACTCAATGATTGAGAAGATGAAGGCCATCATAAATGAGAAAGAGCAAGACCTTGAAAAAACTTTATTCAAACAAGTAAACAAAATTATTGAAGAAAGATGGAACACAATGACACCTCACTACATCTTCTTGCCTTTGCATCGAGTCTAAAATACTATAGTATTGAGATTCTTTTTGTGCAACAAGGATTGTCCCATATAGAAATTACGAAATCATTGAAGGGAACAAGGCAGCATTTTGTAGACTCTTCCCTAATCCTAGTTTGCTTCATTGATTTTGTACATTCCATCGGTCAAAGCTTTGAGGCTTTGCGTGATAAGTTCAAGAAGGATGCTCACAATTGGTGGTACTTCTATGGCCAACAATTCCAACACCTACAACCCCTCACAATCAAAATTTTATTGCAAGTTTAATAATTTTTTACTTTTTAATCTTTGAAATTTCATTTATAGTTTTTAAAAAAGTATTTTTATAATGTATAACTCTATCTCTCTACTTTGTCTTCATAGGTTACTAGTTCATCTGCATCTAAGAGGAATTGAAGTGCAACACAATAAAGTGCAACAAATTGCATTCAAAAAGGACAGAGAACTTAGTGCATGTGCATTCCAACTTGCGCCTCCTTTCACACAAATAACATGGCTACAAGGAAGGAGGCACAAAGTTGTCAGATATGAAGCCAAAGCATACTAACATGGATGCTTCCATTTCCCAACATGTTGCACTTAAGGAGTCCAAAAGTGAACACACTTTTAGTGCAAGTGGTAGTGGCAATGTTTGTGGTTCTTTAAATGTTCCTGCATCATCTAATGTCAATGATGCTGATGCTATTAATGATTTAGAAAATCCATGACACTGAAAACTAATTGTTTTTTATTGGTTAAGCAGGGAAAGGGCCCTAACCCGAACGAATTAGTACAACATGATAAGAACAACAGGTGGTAAGAAACAACAAAAACAGGAAGCCCACCAAACTTCCGCCCTCCCACAAACAAAATGCTTAACCAATTCCCATACGATTAAACATAGCAGTTCTATCATAGGAATCAAAATACCTTAACCTAACATCAGTAGCATCCTCCCCTATCCATCTAAAATACTTATTAACACCTATCATATTATTGTTGAAAACTAATTGTTGAACTTGATATTATTATCAATTTATTATTGCACTTGATGTTTAAACTTTAAACAATGAATATTTTATAATATTTATCATTTATGTTTAGAAGACATTTGAGTTTATGGTGGCTTTGTTGATTATATGATGCTATGTGGTAATTCTAAAGTTAATTCCTACATTTAGGCTGGAAATATGTGTGTGATTTTTACATATTTTTTGTAAGGACAAACCCAACCCCCAAAATATTTTGTCGGATCCATGAACCTGAACCAAGATCCATACCAAAACTGGTAATTGAGCTATAGAACCACAAGGGTCCCCTTACCAATTTTAATCTTCTTAGCGGATGAACCATCTTTACTCACCACAAGGGTCCCATTACCAACTTTAATCTTCTTAGCGGATGAACCATCTTTACTCACCACAAGTGCCTCCATAGCCACCCATCATCTGACACTCCCAACATACATTTTCTTAAAGCAACCACCCTCTTCTTAAGGTTCACCAAACATGGGCAAGTAAGGCTTGGGAACAGTAAAACTAATAGTTCTTGGGCCACTCTTAGCAGCTCCATTTGTTGGCCTTAAAAGGCAGATTGAAGGGTCAGAGGGAACATTTAAATGCTCACCCACCTCCATGACATAGATTTTAGGTGCTGGTCTCCATCCAAAGCATGTTTAACTAAAAGATAAATGAGCACTTGGTAGATGAGAACATCACTTATTGCCCCAGATTAATTAATAATTTTGGAAAATTATCAAAAGCTTTTAAGATGTTTTATCGCTTTTGTGTCAGAATCAAGCAAGAGAAAGAAAACACCAATTACATAGATTTTACATTTTGAATAACACCAACGGCAACAAAAATTTTGAATTCAAGGGATGAGATTTTCAGATTACAGCGTGGGATTTATAAAATCCTTTCACATTTCAACTACCTGAATTACCTACAAGTAACAAGGCATATTATCTCTACAAGTGCATAATTTTTTTTTGATATATGATGAATGCCTTTATCAATGCTATCATATGATTATTTGAAATTTCCAATACTCTTAAATTTTCCATAACTATTTTAATAGCCATCCCCTAAAAAATGGCCTCCCAAACAATCCATCCTAGAAATTTATCCCTCCATCCACCACCGTCCTCATCCCAGAAACTTGGTATAGCATACCTATAGATTGATTTACCTCCTGACCAAAGGGCATTTTTATATGGAAGAACTGTATTGATTATTAGATATAATATACCCTATTGCAATGGGTCTTTTACTAGCTTACCAACAATATATGACAAGCCTATGTTAAAATGTATTACCATGCGGAACTAGTAATGACCTTGTGAAACCATAGAGTAACTTTGAAGCCATTCTGAAATCCCTGGGACTCTACTAAATTTAAATAGCTATCATATTATGGGCATGTACCATTAAAAAAACACAAACTCAAAGCATTCACTAACACATAATATGCAATAGTGAAGTAAAGCACAACTGACCAACATATAATTAATTGTCCAGTGATTTAATGATGAATTAGAGGATGTAAGCAGATCTACCTACAAGAACAATTCTATACAATTCATTTACAAAAACTGAGATTGGACCACAAAACTCACATAAGTATGGTTTCACTAGAGATGCATGTCAAAAATAGGATCTCAAAGTTAAAAAGATTATTAGAAGAGACAGAATCTGCTAGTTGAACCATATGAAAGTAACTAAATTGAAGGGAAATGTCACCAAGCAGTAACTAACAATATAAAAGACTGTTTAGAAGGCAAATAATATATGGCTAAGACCAGCAAGAAAACGAAGTAGAAAATTGCCTGTCATAAATATTTCAACAACCAGAAACAAACTAAAACATTTTTTACAATAATGCAAAAGAAGAATAAATGGGGACAGAATAAAGTTCCACCATTCAAACAAAAAAATAAAAATAAAAAAACACAAACATAACTTACTATCACTGTTCCATGTCTTGGATGTAGTCTAGACTGGAGGGCAGACAGGAAAGGCCCATTCCTGTCCCTAAACTTGTATGGAAAAATGTCATCTCCATCGTAAGCATCAATGAATACCATATCATACAAATCTGAACCTTCTTTATCAGGGCTATTATCGATCGAATCACATAAAAACTCTTGACCATCTCCTTCATATAGGAATAATCTTTCTTGAATATTGTCCCAAAGAACTTCCTGCACGTTTTGTGGTGATTCTTTAACATGGAAACCACAAGAGTTATGTTCTGAATACACCTTTTGAGCTTTTGCATCTGTCTTTAGAACAGCTGGAAAACCCATAGAGCCTATTGATGCTGAAATAACAGCTTCGTCAATTTCAATGACATCTATGTATGCACCTACAAACAATTAGCAGAAACATGAAAAACCCAGAGAAAATGTATCAAACTGAATGCCAATTGCATGCATTTCATATATTCCCCTTGAAAAGGAATTTAAGTAACCTATATTTGCAAACACCAAAAACGGGTACAATACATTTGTCATGGACAAAAACAGAAACAGTTATTCAATATCAGAAAAATACAGCAATTGCAATTACAGCAGATTCTTAAGTAATCATGGCTAAACTCAAAATATAATACCAATCTTGTTCACAAAATTGCTACCCTTTGTGATTGTTATTTTCTTATCACTCAACTGTTGTTCTTTGCCAGCTGATGCGGCGGCAGTGAAGGTGGGTGCATAAACATTTTATGTTTAGTGAATTAGCTAGGTGCAAAAACATCCTATGTTTAGCAAATAAAACTGCTACAAATGAGCACTCTATTTAGTGATAGCTTTCCTAAATTTAGGATGCTGTCTTAAATTTAGGCGCAAATGTCTAGTCAACTTTTTGACAGTTTCAAATTTGTTTTATGATTTATTTTTATTCTAGGCACAGGAACAGTTAGCTTTCCTTATTTTAGAGAGATTCTAAGCAGTGTTACAGAACTCGCCTAGACTCACCCAGACTCAGCGAGTCTTGAGGTGAGCCAAGGTAAATGAGTCTTGGGGACATGAGACTCGGGGCTTGAGGCGAGTCTGCAAAACTTGCTAGACCCGGCGAGTCCCATTGGCAAGACTCAGCTGTGGCAGCTAGGTGAAAAAACAAAAAAAAAACACTTAATCTCAAAACAAAAACTCATAAAGTTATCTCCTCCACCCTAAAAAGCCATTCATTTTGCTTTTGAACACATGGAGGAGAGGAAAACTACTTTTTGAGCAAAAATCGTATGTCATTGGAGAGAAAACCAACAGATTGATTGAGGACAAAACGGTGATTGAAGATCATTTGGGCAGGTTTGTGGCTGCCATTGACATATCTAGAGGAGCTTAAGAAGGATTTGGAAGAGGCCACCACTGATTTGGAGCTACATTTCTTCATTTTGGAGCAAATTTGAAGAGGTAGGTAAGTATTTTTTGTTTTTTTGTTGTCAAATTTCCATTGTGTTCTACATTTGCTTTATTTTATTTCATTTTAAGTTAATGGAAAAAACAAAGAAACCCTAGCTATCAAATAATCAAACACTAGCTGTTTTTTTGTATTTTTTCTTAATTTTTTAGCTGCAAACCCTAATTGTTCTTAATTTTTGCTTTTTTTTAATTTTAATTTAATTAAAAAGAGTAAATGTTAATTTTTTTCATTTATAATTTATTGCAGCCTACTATTCATTTATAAATTGATCCAAATTTTCAAGCACAATGTCTAACCCAATTAGAAAGGATCCTTGTTGGAAACATACCATCCCCAAGGCAAAAAAAAGGTGAAATAACATGTTTTCATTGCAAAACGAAATTCAATGGGGGAGGTATTAATCGGTTGAAGCATCACCTTGCACACATATCATGCCATGATGCTAAACCATGCATAGAAGCGCCCACTGAAGTTATACGTGAGGTGCAAAGTCAACTAGAAACTTTTGAGCAGCAAAAATAATTAAAAAAGTGGCAAAGGGAAGAAATGGTAGTCATTGGTGGAGAGAGTTCTTCAATTCCTCCATTTCCTCAACCTATGAGTAGTGGCAATGTAAGTATTGGGCCTCAAATTTGTAAATCTTCATCCAAATTGGATTCATATTTTGTTCCATGCACTAGTCCAGGTTCCCAACCATTGCTTGAGAACTAAGCCACAAGGTTCAAATTCGAATTCGAGTTCGGCAACATTGAAACTTAGATGAAGTTCGACGAGGAAAAAATTTGAAAAGTAAAAAATTCGGATTAAATTCACCTTATGTAAAAAAAACATGTTTATTTTTATAAATATAATTAATATATCCACAAAATTGTCTAAATAGTTTAACATTGATAAATAGATTTGAAATCATTACAAAACAATGACACATTTATAAAACATAAACCATAAGAAACATGTTAAATCATGATTGCGAAGATGTTCTTTGGTCAAAAAGGTACAATAACAATCAGGACTTTAGAACTACAAAAAGCTCCAAGTCATCAAAAGCACTTGGCTAAGATGCTAAATCATCATCATCTATATCACTACTCAATTCATCATTTGCAAAGTCAAGCTAATCTGCAACTGGCACTGGTATGTCTTCAAGAATTTGTTGCTGTGAGGAAGAGTCCTTTGCTGATTTGTTCATGAAAATTTTTAAATTGCTGCAAACATAGACAAGATCTCCCAACTTTCCAGACAACAATTTATTCCTCTTTTTGGAATGGATGTGATCAAAGCAACTCCAATTCCTCTCACAAGCTGATGGACTTGCTCCCTGACTCAAAATTCGAATAGCAAACTCTTGTAGCTCAAGAGTTTGTACTCCATAGGTCATCCACCATCTACACCCAAGTACACGTGCCATGTCATATTTGGCTGCTGCCATTCCAAACATCCCTTCTCCTCCCTTTTATACCCAAAATTGATCTCTGATTAGTCCTAAAATTGCTTGATTTGAATCATACTTTCCAACGCTTCTAAAAGCCCTGCCATAGTTTCAGTATCACCTCGTCTAGCAATAGAAAATAACTTAGACTCCAAAAAGCAAGTTGTTGCATGTAAAGGTGTGTGCATCATTTTCCATTTGCAATCAACTGTCTGCTTCTACATTATTTTGTGCTTTTTGAATAGCTTCTTTGCAACAATCCATGCTTTCATAAAGCATGCCAAGGCAAGGAGTGAAACCAACAATTGGTTCACATAGAAGCAAAACCTTTGCTGCACTTTCCCAAAAATTGTTGTTTAGAATGATTTGCTCTATGTTCTTCCCCTTAGGACCTTTAGAAAGCATTGAATTTTCCCACTCATTGGAACAAATAACAGACCTCAAAGCTGTTTTTTCTTCAACCACTCTTTTCAAAGTGATACAAAATGAAGCATATCTTGTTTCACAAGGCCTCAACAACTCCCTAGATGCATGTTGCCTATAACGACTCAATGTGAGACGATGATTCCGAATGAAATTTACAATTGCTCTTCTATGAATAGCTTCATGTACCCATGAGAATTTAGCCAAATCATGAAGCAACAAATCTAGACAATGTGTTGCACATGGCCTCCAATATATTTATGGGTACTTCATTGCAATCAACTTCCTAGCTCCCACACAATTTGCTACACTATCAGTTACCACTTGAACCACATTTTCCACCCCTACTTCAAGAATGGCTTCCTCTAATATTTGAAAAATATACTCAGAAGTTTTCTTGTGGTTCATGGTGTCAATCACTTTCAAGAACACAACACTATCAGGACAAGCCACCTAAACATTAATCAATGGCCTTTGACATATATCTAACCATCCATCACTCAATATAGTGCAACCTGTTGCCTTCCAAGAGGCTTTGACATCAGCCAATTTCTCAGTCACTCTATTTTTTGACCTCTGCAAAAGAGTTGTTCTGAAAGCCTCTGAAGATGGGGGTGTGTACTCTTTGCTAAGCTCTGCAACTTTCTGAATTGCATTATGAAAATGTTGATTTCTCGCAACATTGAATGGAATAACACTTGAGTAAAACAAATCAGGTAATGCATCATCCACCTGTTGTTTTTCTACTGGTTACCAAACTTTGTTTAATGTTCCACTCTCTTTTGATACACCCACAGGCTTGGATAGACTAGAAGAGAAAGACATAACAGATGTGAATCTAGATACATTTTCTTCAATTCTCTGTTTCTTTTGTGCCTTCTTCATCTATC